>JANSVB020000438.1:1140781-1151925 GCA_025504935.2 Erythroxylum haughtii | reverse complement strand
AGGCCATTGTCGGTTTATTTGATGCGGTTTGGTATCAAAGAAAATGAGAGAAACATGGAGCTGCCAGAGCTCTTAGAAGCTGGTGGCAACAATAGGCGTATCCTAGTGGGATTTGACATGATATGCTAATGTGCGCGGGGAACTGTGCGTGTTCCAATTTGGTTTTTGTGGCTAGAAGTTGGGTTGAGTTGAGTGACGTAATTGAACTTGTGCTTCCTTCTCCGTAACGTTTAAAGCAAGAGTATTCATTAGGTCTTAATCATCCTGTAAAACGAAACGAATAATTTAGGTTGAAAATTTTAGTTTTTAGTTTTTATTATGTTGGTATTAATGTAATTATATTTTTATTATTGACGATAATTATGTTAAATAAAATTTAAATATAACTTATTTTTAATTAATTAAATTCATTTTAATTTCATATATTTATTAATAAATTGTAAATAAAATTTCTTTTATTATATTATAATAAATAATTTATAAAATAATATTTATTTATACATTAATATTTATTTTAAATATTAAATAAAAATCTTATTTAAAATTTATAACAAAGATTAAATAAGTTATTAATTAAAGTAAATGACAATTAAGTTTTTTATATTCAACAATTCTTTTAAATCTTGCTTCTAGGAAATTAATTTTATTCAATTAAATATAATATCAAATTAAATTATTAAATAATACATATTTACTTGATAATAGAGAGACTGTTTCTGGTGAACTTCAAACAAAAATGACACAATATATGAATGATGCAAGTAACAAAAATAATACAAAAAATTTAAAATAAATGAAAATACAAAAAAAGGAGAAATAAAAGTACTAAAGAAAATTGATAAGAACACTAATAACCAAAAATAGTAAAACCACAAAATTAGAGATTAAACAACGGAATAAAATAATAGTAAAAATAATAAATATATAAGAATAATATAAATAAATAAATAAAATTAGGTAATTACTTAATTAAAAATACACGAAATTATTAATGAAAAAAAAAGGGTGACATGGCTAATAATAAAAGCTAACTTGATAATAAATCAGATTATGAAAAATATAGAAGTAATTTTTATAAATGTTTAAACTAAAAGAAACCAAAATAAAAAAAATAAATAATTTTTTACTAAATTTAAAAATAAAAATAAAAATAAATAAAAAACACAAATAAAATCGAACAAGTTAGTAGAGTTTGTTAGTTATAGAGTTGTTGAGGACTTACACCTAAAGCTTGATTTTTAGCCAAATAGACAAATTTTAAGTCTTATAGTGAAAACAAATATAGATTAAAAAAATCAATATTTTTTTTCGTCAAATAAAAAATTTCAATTACTAAGTTTACTTTTTGCCTTGTACCATTAGTCCTATTTTAGTTTTTTTTTTTTTTGGTAACTACAAGATTTCATACTTGTCCATATTAAGGTAGTATCCTAGGCTAATGGAGAGAAAGGTAGGCGTATATGCTCCGGAGCACAAAGTGAAGCCTCACATTCCACTAGACGTCATGGATATTAAGAATTCGGATCTTCTGTCCAATTTTATGATGTTTTATTCTATCCCATAAATCTAAGCTATTTATTTACGTAAGTTTTATGTAGGTTCTACATAAATAAACACATGACCTATATAAATAAATAGCTGAGATTTATGAGATAAAATAAGATACCATAATATTAGACAGAAAATTCAGTCCTGAATATTGAGGCCTAAACTGGCCCTGTAGCCTCACGTGCCCCTCACATAATAAGGAGATATCATTGAGCAAAAACACTACAGAAAGCTTTCAGTAAGACATTAAATCTTTTCAGCTTCGATTCTTCACTTGTGGAATGCCATTATGGAGGTAAAGAAGTCAAATTGTCTTCTATCAAAAGATGGTAAAATAAAAATCTAACATTTGCAACTACGAGTAACACCAAAAGAAGTTCATTTTCTCAACTAGGATAAAGCACAGTTTATGGCAGCAGAGACAATCTACTGATTACTACATCTCTTCTCTATAGAGAATATTGCAAGTTCAAATCTACCTCCCAAGATAGGCATTACTCGTAAATCATCTATTGAGGAGATGCAGTTTTCACAAGCTGCATTACCTTCTCTCAACAGTTACCATAGAGATTTAAAATCATTGGAAAGATCAGAGGCGAGCCGTTTAATCAATGTTCTTCACCTGGATTGATTGGAATACAGTTGATGTTGCACAAGTTGGAGGCAAATCTGAGACCATCAGGATAGAATTTCCATCTTTAACCATTCCCTTTGTTTTGACAAGACCAATGCTTCTCGAAATGTTGGCTTCCATGTCATCGGACAAATCAATGAGGATAGGAATAATTCCCCACTGCAAATTCAATGCCATTTGAACGTTTTTTTCATCCGTGAAGGCAAAAATTGGAGGTTTTGGACGGTTACGAGACAGAAGCCTTGCCATCTCTCCATGCTTCGTATAGACAAAGATGGCATCCACACCTATGTTATTAGCTGCCGATAGAGCATACCAATGAGAATAAGAAGCTAATATTAACCTAAGAGCTTAAGTCTACATCTTATATCAGTTCTACAATGCCAGCAAGAAAAGAAGCCTGGGGATGAAAAGAGTTGCAATTGATAACTAAGTCGTGAATTTATTGATCTTTTTCAGACCACTAACTACTTTCTTTTGATGATAGATTACTTCCTATAAAGCCCAATTTGCAATCATATGCGAGGTTAGCACCAAAGGAAACTGAAGTTACCCATTTCAACAGCAGAGTTGCATATTTCTTCAGCAATACGATCAGGCAAGGGAACACCAAGTTCAGATTGATGGAAAGCCAATTGATGATTTTCCACACGGCTCCAAGATTCCATACGGCTGCTCACCATCCTTAAAACAGAAAGAGCTTTCTGTCCATGAGATCCTATAGCCGACTCACCAGACAACATTACTGCATCAGCATATTGCCGAACTGCTTCAGAAACATCTGCAACCTTTTCCATGTTAAAGAAAATGTCATTACAACAATAATCTTCCAACTGTCATCACATCCACGCCTTAAGGTAGGGATGGGAGTGGGGAGAGATGGATAACAGCTATTTGAAGTAGTTAGTTTATCAGTGTACCTCTGCTCGTGTTGGGGTTGGATATTCAACCATTGACTCTAGAAGTTGGGAAGCTATAATCACAGGCTTGTTCAGCTGTCTGCATGTACGAGTTACTTCCTCTTGGACTGTTGGTATCTGTTCAAGTGGAACTTCCACTCCTAGGTCACCACGAGCCACCATGATTCCATCAGAAGCTTCTATGATCTCTTCAAGTTTCCGAAGAGATTCCAAGGTCTCTATCTTTGCCAGTACTCTTATCTCTCTGTAAATGACAACAATTTCATAAATCTCAAGTTTTAATTTCAGATATTATGAGAGGCAGTCTACAGTTTTATTCAGCAGAGAACTCTAAAGGTTTAAGACCTAAAGCAACTTCATATCTGCATAGCTGGCAACTTAGTATAAGTAGGCATAACGAGTGATGCCTATTTCAGACAGTTGATATGCTTAATGCCATCATTTTTATTAAGAGACAAAATTTAAGCTACTGGCTACTTGTAACAGAGCTGAAAGGGAAACCATTCCACTCAAGAGCCTCATGATGTTCAATCAAATTCATGGGTACTTGAGAAAAGGAAAAACAGTTTCGATGTCAATAAAACTATATGAAATATATCTGCTGCACTTACTTGGATGACTTGGTTGAAAGATAATTCTTCAGATGCTTGACAGAATCAGCATCATTTACAAATGACATGGCAATGAAATCGATACCTTCAGAAACTCCAAAATCAATGTCCTCCCAGTCCTGTGGGCGATAATACAATTGCTAGGATTAGTAATACTGTAAAATAATCCAAAGGACAAACTACAGCATGATAAGCAAATATCACTATCAAGATCTTCAAAGTTAGAGTGCTTCCTTTTGTACTCAATCCAATGAATCGAAGGAGGGAACTGGATATCAAAAAGAGGTTACTATGTATTCAAGCTATTAATCGGCTTAACATTTAATTTGTGTCATGCCTTTACTCCAATCAATAGAACCCAAAATCAAGGAAAGCTTATACACCTTCAGTAGAAAGCAATTATAGTAAAAAGTGGTCCTCTTCCATTCTTTTGTTTTTTCTAAGACCCTTAAAAGGGCTACTTTTACAGTTTATATGTCAAACAACCTGAAGTGAAGTCCTGAAATTTTGTGACTAGCTTTTTAGATGAGCCAAGAAAACGGTAGTAAGAGATCAGGCTGTGTCATTGCCATTGAGAGTACGTGTTTAATGAGATTCTTAAGCTAAAAATAAATCGAAACGTCGTGAATAAATTGTTGAGTGAACAAGAGTAATCACATTTCAACCTTATCTGATAGGGTTGGTAGACCTTGATAGGAAAGCTTCCCATCTCTCCAAAAGCTCAATTTGGCCCGAGGTAGAAGTAGACCAGGATCTATGCATTTACATCGTAAATCATTCCCCATCCTTTCAACAACTACAAAGGTTGCCATTCCACCATCTATAACAAGTTCATCACCCACCATGATGCCTGCAGATCATTGGATTATATTTTGTGAATGGTAAGTTCTCTACATGCACTGAACGCTGAAATATGAATATGTTGAATTAGTGAGCAATTGATATGCTACCTTCGGAAAACCCTTCATAGTTTGCTCGAACAGTAAATGGACGAGAACCCTCAAATTTTTGAGCTGTAAATACCCAAACTGAACCTTCCTGATGCATCAAGGAGGTCAAATATTTATTAAGAACCACTACTTTTTGTTCCTTCTTTTATGATTGTCAAGAGAATGGATCATCGTAACACAACATCAAAAGTAATTATCAAAAACCAAGTATGGGGTTACAGTTGTTAGCTCTTATGTAGAATTCATTAACCAACTCGCAACTTTTAACAGCTACCACGAATTTGTTAAAGACCTAAGAGATACTGTGTAGTAAGGTCCAAGAAAATGAGGTTGGTTCTCACGAAATACCTCTGCTTTAAGAGAGAAAGGAGCTCCATGATCCACCACATGAATCTGGCTACTTTCAGTGTCGATCATCACGGAAACACAGAAACCCTTATCTAAATTTAACCACTTGATTTTTCTAATAACATCACGGTGCCACCCTCTTGTGTTGTGGCACATATTGAGCCTGGCCACATTCATCCCTCCCAATGCCAGCCTCTCCAAATCCTACAGCGAGCAACATGCAGGACCTATTGTGCACACAAGCTTGGTCCTCCTCAACCCCATAAACCCTTTTTCTCTCAACTCTCTCTCGGCCACCGCATCAAAACCCGCCATTAAATTAACATCATGACTTTTCTTTACACCCTTAGAATCTGCCCCTGCAACTGCTTGCACACCAACCCTGACCTTTCTCTTCTGTTTCATTCCATTGCAAGGAATAACCCTGGCAATTACTGATCTTCCAAAAACCTGATTCTTCAAATCAAGACTCTGACTTTCTGCAAAGACTTTCTGGGAAATTCTCAAGAGTGATTCTGTAGTAGCTGCCATAGTAGATGCAGTACTCCACAATGATGCAAGCTCTGGATCAAGATCAAAACTTGAAAAGAAAGATCAAAGACTTATCTGGATATATTCTAACTTGCTTCATATCGAAATCTCCGCTGATAGGTTTGGACTTTTTATTAATGCGAGTCTTAAAACGTAATTAGCCAATAATGATGACAAGCTTGTATACTGCTAACCGGATTAAGGTGTGCATTAAAAAATTTCAAAATTGGAGAGAAGCCAAATAGACGGCAGTGGAACCGGTGCCCAGCTGTCCCAAACAACGGCCACCAACCCTTTTTCTTTTTTACCTTTTACAATGAGGGTCAGCACTCAGGAGGGAAGTGGAAAATACAAGTTGGAGCATAAAAGCACAAGAATGCATTGACCATGGAAGGCAAAGAGGCCAACGTCTGCAAATGTACGGACTAAAGACATTGGTGGTGTTACTGTGCGGCTTCTGAGAACAGTGTCAAGTTTATTGTGGTCCCAGATGGAGAGGACAGAACAGAAGTGTTATGTTACCTCCGTATCACGGTAAGCTCAGTTTCCATGTGATTCGGGTAAAACGGTAGATTGAAGGTTTTTTTTTTTTTTTTTTCTCTCTCGAGAGGTGTTTTAGAAGAGTTTCAATTATAAGAAGGTATTTTTAAGTCATCCATATCTAAATTAATTTCCGCTCGAATCAGGTAGGTCCCTTGCGTAAAATAAAACTCTAACTCTAAGTTTTATATAGCTGTATATATGAGAAGGTTAAAATTCACGACCTTAGTTAAATCAAAAGAATCCGTTACTAACTCACCGGTAACTTGAGGTTAACGGTAGATTAATGTTTACTCTTTACTGTTTAGATTAACAAATTTGTACTTGACAGTTTTTACTGCGACTTGACTACGTAAGAAGTTGAGATGAGAAATACTTCGCAGTAACAAACTGGCAATTTCAACTTTCAAGCACTTTTGAGTCGGGAGTGGGTGGTGCCTCGCCATTCGTAACCAGCCCAATTTCAAGCGTCCATTTCACTACATTGAGACCTGAGCTTATTGACTACCCATTTCCACAAAGAAGGCCCATCTTTGAAGTTCTCGGACCAGAACATTTGCATAAATAGTCAGCTTCAACGCAATGAGCCCCCAAATTGTTTGATGGGTTCTGTTCTGTGTGAACCTTCATCCCCTTAGGCCTCTACTTTCCATTTACGATTGAGATGGTCCGACTTGGTCACCATATAACCACTAACAACAACTGGCCAATTTGACAAGTAAAAGATGAAGATATGAGTAATATCTATCTTAAGTTCTGAATAAAGTTCAAACTTTCAAGTGAAAGCAACAACTCATATTGGTTCTAACGGCCCAAAACGGCGCCTATTTAAACACTACCTAAAAAGGTTTATCAAAGTCAGAATTACATTAAGTAGTAATCCATTTTAGACTCAGCACCTACCAAAAGACCAACTTAATGATTTCTTCTGCGTCACATATTTTTTGAGTGATGTCAATTCCTTGTATTGTCGACTTCAACTATGGTGTCCAAGTCTGCAAATGGTATTGGAGCCCCCATAACCTTTAATGCAAGACTTGCTTTTCGATAGACAAACTGTCCAAGAATCATTAACTCTCCACTTGAATTCTTTCAGTTTCCCTCAAAGTTAGAGCTGTTTGCGTTCTGATCATTTCCTCACTTCACCGTGCATCATTCCTTTTACACTGGTATAAGGTTTTAATGTAATTATAGCAAACAAGACAAGATGCAATCATGTAATAGTTGATCATGCACGCGTTTTTGTTCTATAACATGAGAAGAAATATGTTTTGCACTTTAATTCTGTCCACTGAATTATTTTCTTTCCTTTTGATTCATTTAATCAGTTCCCACATCGATCACTTATTAATTAAACATTGCTCCACCCAATTTGAACAAAGCTATTTATCTAGCTTTCGCAAAATGAAACCAACGAGTTTTTATCATTCAAGCGTACAAAACTGCAGTTCCCATGATCAAAACAATCAACTTTTCTATATTTTGCTTAACATAGTGTTCTGCAGACTGGCAATTCCTGGAGGCTGAGAGGGTTGTAGTTTATCTATTTACATAATCCGCAGCAAACTACAATGGAGTAAAATAATAAGGTGGGCCTCTCTTGAAGAATGAGGAGAGAAAATTTATAAGTCTCGCTAAAGCTTTATTAATTTCTAGTAAGAAAACAAGTGTCTGTCTCAAATACATGCTTTTGCAAGTTCTAAGGATCACAGTTATAATTAAATAACAAAAAAAGGTGTAAGAGTATTTATTTTAGTAATCTTTACGATCATCTAGCTTATAATGAGGCCAAATATCCAGGTGTCCCACAGTCACAGATAATCTATGATATGCAGAATAATTTTGTCTGGACCATAATGACTATAATTACTTCTAAAATGTTCGATTCTTTAATGAAAATGACATGTACAAGCCACTGCAGACTACAAATACTGTCAAAATGTTGATTCTTTAATAAAAAAATATCATATGCAAGTTGCTGCAGACTAGCAGTAGTGTCAACCAACGCGTTGTCAAATGAATGGGATCCAAGCTGCAGAACATGCGTGGCAAATGTAACACGTGATATTTGTGATGATAAATCAATGCGCTTGGAAAAAAGCTCTCCTTTGAGATATAAACGAATGTTTGGTCCCGATCAAGCCGTAGAATAGATAAAGCCCTACTTTTCAGGAGATAACACGTCTCCACTTTTGCACGCAAGGAAACAAAATAACAAGGAAAAGCAAAATAATAACGAAAAAGACCCATTTAATCCAAATATCTCGGATTCTGGTGTGAACCTCACCACTATGATGACTTCACTATGATGACAGCCTTAGATAGCTGCAAAGTTATCATATATGTCAAAGGTGTTTGCAGGTTATCGTTCTCATTTGTCTTTTCCTTTTTATGTTTTTTGGAAACTTTTTGAGCAACAACTTTATTGTGTTCTTTTTCTCTTGCCTCAGGAGATCAAAAGAAGATGCTACTCAAACTTCAACCTTGAATAAATTCTCCCAAAAATACATGTTCGCCGGCTAATCTCATCGGTTCCAACTGTCCAAGTTAGGTTCTAATGCAAATCAGAACAGAGTTTGGAGTGCATATTCTGACAAATGAAACCTGAAAGGCTTGCATATCAAACTCTTAAGAGCCAAATTTCATTTTGTAACAATATTATAATTTGCATCAATATTTAAACAACGAGCATCTTGCATGTTGGGAAAAGACCAATAAGTTATTATATGGAATGTATTTAGTTCTTGAAATTAATAATCAAAATATAATTATTTAACAATAGAAACGAAAGCCCACCATTTTGCTCTCCCTTCTCTTTAGCCTCGCCACTCTCTCTTTCTCGACTTATCTGAACCTGATTCACCCCCATCTTATTTGGTAATCCACCTTTGTTTTTCTCGTTTCGTGCCCTTCCTTTAGCTAGTTTTTTACTATCATGGGAAAGAATTTTCCCAACCACCCTTCTTTCTCATGGTCTCCTATGATCTCTCACCTTATTTTTACCCTCCTTAATCCCTTCATCAAACATTCTCCTCCCATTACAAGTACGGATAACAATGGACTAACCTATAGGCCGGTCTCGTTAATTTTTAAAAATTAAAATTATAAAATAACATTTTTTTTAATTGAGTCCAAATCTGAGCTACTCAAACTTTGGCTTGCCCAAGACTTAACTCTTTTAAACAGAATTATGTTTTTTTTTGCATAAAAAAGTTAGACCTCAGACCGATCTAAGCCTGATTTGGCCCATGGGCTAGTCTATTGAAAATACTTAAATTTTGGCCCATGGGTCCACCCATTGCCATCTCTAACTACAATCTCTGAAACCTCGTCTCTTTTCCTTTGATAATGGAGAATGATGATAAGGTAGAGAAGTCACATAAAACTTCATGGTGTAGGTTAGTATGAAACACTGAAGGCATTGGGCAATTGAAGTAAGTCTAACTTGTTACTCAAGGTTCTCATATGTTTCTTTTCATTGAAATTCTTCATATTGGAGCTAAGAAAAAGGAGCGTTGTCTTAATAGGGTGTTTCTTGAAAAAAAAAAGACTTCCCTTCCCCTCAATTTGATAGTGGGCTGTGGTAAACTAGAAGAAATTTGGTTTTCAAAAGGTCTTTATAATTGAAAATGGATTTTTCATTTTCAAGTTTGCTTATATTGAAAATGACCAAAGGATCCAAGAGCTTGGACCAAGACACATCTTTTGAAGGTCTCTCTTTATTACCAAATGGACTCCAAGTATCTCCCTGGATAAGACAAGCCTTCCAAGAATCCTTATTTAGGTAACCATTCATGTTGTACCACTTGAATATTGTTCTGCATAAGGAATTAGCTATATTGCTAGTGCTTTAGGCAAGCCTATTAGTTTGGACAAAAACACGACTAATCTTTTGAGAATATGTCATGTTAGAGTATGTGTAAAGGTTGAGTTGGGCATTGAACTCCTTGACTTAATCAAGACAATGAGATTGAATCAGAATAATCAGCTTTATAAAAACTCCTTGAAGGTTTCCCATGTTTGAAAACTTGAAAAAAGAGATAGAGAGCAAGTGCAGGTCTAGGAAGTTAAGGAAAAGGAACCTGGCACTTGGGATGGAAATTGAGGAAAATGCAACAAAAGTAAATCCTACCTTAACTCTTGCTTCTTTACCAGTGTTAGCTGAAGACACAAACGTTGGGTAAAAAGTTACACAAAAGACTAATTCTATTAGTTTTAAGCCACCAATCATTGGATCTGGTAAACAAAACTTCTCTAGTAAATTTGGTAAATCTATGTGAACTTTAGTGGAACTCCTCTAAAAATTGGCAATATCACTAAAGTTGATTCTCTAGCTATTAATAATCATAGATCTGTGATCCCTATACAAAGTAATTATGATCTTACCTTGAAGTGCTAGCTTATCTTTAGCTCATGATCCTAACTATAACAAAGGGATCTTGTTCTTCCCTTTTATGAATTTGCTCTTTTGGAATGTACGAGGCCTTAATAGCCCTTTTAAACAATCTACTTTTAAAGACCTTCTCTTATTAATAAGCCACATTGTTTGGGATTTATTGAAATCAAAATCAAGCATAATCTATTACAAAAAGGTCTTTAATTCTTTTGATAAAAGGTGGATGACAATTAGCAATCATGAATCTATTATAACATCAAAATAATTATCTCTTTGAATCTTTCTTACTTGGGCTTAGATGTTGTAAATGCTTTGACCAATATTTGCACTATGAAAAATTGGGTAATCTTATAATGAATCCTCTCAATATCACAGTGATCTATGCTTCTAATCTTGAGTTTCAAAGTAAGCAACTTTGGGATGATCTTAGGATGTTAGGAGACAATAACTCTTACCCATTGATTGTAGCTAGAGACTACAATTGCATTGTATCTCCTGTTGGCTACTAAATTTTTTTTATGATAAATAAGCATGATTAAATTAATTTTGGGGTCTTGCTAGATAAATATATGTTGGAATTAATTAGCATGCTAATGTGGGTAAGATAATATGACATAAGTTAAGGGAATTGAAGTATTAAAGTAGTAAGAGCGTGTAAAGGCAAAT
>JANSVB020000438.1:1082445-1097634 GCA_025504935.2 Erythroxylum haughtii | reverse complement strand
CTTTCGACTCACTTTAATTTCTTTGCTTCCGAATTGTGCCTAAAATAAAATATAAATTAAAGTGAGTATCTTAAGCATTTTTATGTCAATAATTGCTAAGTGAAAATAATTAAAAATATCAATAATTAAGCACATATCAAAAACCTACCAAACTTGTTAGTAGCATGATTTTTCGTGAAAACCTACTAAGGAATAACTACACTTTTACTTTGACTAAATGATTATCAATGTGTGTGTGCAAGTGATAGGGGTGAATAGACTCAACATTAAAATTTTGATTAGTTTATATATTGAGTCCAAGGTGATTAGATGCGGATTTTACATGTTAATAATTTGGAACAACTTAAATGATTGTGTTTAGAGTTAAATTATTTTATGAAGTTGGAGCCATTACCTCAATTATTACATTGTGTGTTTTGGGCTTTGTGTTGTTTGTCGTTTTCTTTGCTTGAGGGCAAACAAACGTTTAAGTGGGGATGTTGATAGGTGTGAAATGCACCATATTTTAAGGTATAGTTTGATATATATTTAGGCATTTATTCGATTGTTTAATAAGTGTTTAGGGTAGAATTGTGTTGATTTGTGATTTAATTGTGTTTTAAGTGTTTTATGGGTTAGAACAATCATTTGAGCTTAAATATGATATTTTTGAGATAGATTGATGTGTTTGGTAGTGTTTCAAGGTAAAGATTGAAGAACGGAGGAGTTTCAGAGCAAATTGGGGTCAATTGCATAGGCCACGATGTCCAGTGGATTTTTGTGTAGAAGTTAAATAATCGTTAGAATTATTAGTTACTACATTAGTTATCCCTTTATGTAAGTCACAAAATACTTCTT
This sequence comes from Erythroxylum haughtii, assembly GCA_025504935.2. Classification (NCBI taxonomy): domain Eukaryota; kingdom Viridiplantae; phylum Streptophyta; class Magnoliopsida; order Malpighiales; family Erythroxylaceae; genus Erythroxylum; species Erythroxylum haughtii. The sequence continues at coordinate 1,096,797 of JANSVB020000438.1, read as the reverse complement.
GTCAAAAGCAAGTTGCTCTTGTGAAGTACATAAGCATCAGCTCAATCCACTATGGCAAGAAATATTTTAAATAAAATGACAGTTATTATATAGTTTACCGAAATGAAATCTAACTATGTCAATAATATTAGTAAACTTGATACCTACCCTTTTCTATAAAAGGATGAGCACCGACATCCATATCAAATGCTCCTTTAATAATCCGTTTTAAAAGCCAAAATAGAAAGACAATACTTAAACTCTTTTCTTTAAAATAAGAATATAATATTTTAGAAAGATAAATTGAGAATTAGCATCTTGTTCTCTCATATATTAAAATATGAAAATTAAAAAGAATTAACTAAAAATTTAAACAAAACAAAAAAACCAACCTCCCTTACTTCTCTCAAAATCCCATTCTATATTTCCTTACAAGTGAATGAGTCTAAAAGAAGTTCATCACCTAAAATACAATAAGAAAATTATAATTTGAATTACAATCACCATGGAAACTTTCAGTTAAGCATAAAACTTAAATAGTCTATTTCATGTAATGGATGTAAGTAGGCAAGAAATCATCTATCAACTATAAAATAAAAATTAGGAAATTCAATACCCAATGATCATCTAACATAACTCATTACTCACAATAAATAAATTTCGAACTTTCATTTCTAATTGCATTATGTTAAATTTTGGAGTTTTCTTATTTAGGAGGAGTAATTTACATACATAATCCATATCTTAACCTAAAACTTTAAATCCTTAGGTTATGGATCACTTTTGTATATGAACAACTTATTGTACTAGGAGGAAGCAATAAAAGAGAAAATTAAGAAGCATAAAATTCAAGAATTTATGCAGTTCATTCAATTGACATGACTTATGTCCATGAGAAAAGAGATAAAGTTCTTAAATTATTGTAAAAGAGATTATACAAAGAGAAATATGATAACTATCATAACTTACACAACCCATAAAAAGGTATTGATAGATTTATATGTAAGGAGTCCAATTATAGTGAAACTTTATTACTAGAAAATCCTAAGGTCATTGGTATTATATTTCCATGGAAGCTTAAGAACACTAAAACACTATTTTTATATATTCCTAGTGATATTAAAACTCTATTTCACTATAATTCAAGGCATATCTCACAAATCTCCATCTTGACTTGAATTTTCTAATGTCCAACCAAGAATCACTCTATGCCATAATAGCCCCTAAAGGCTTTAAGCTATGTGAGCATTGACCAAGTCCAATATACACTGTACTTCTCCACATGTAATAAATCTACACTTGTACTTCTCCATATGTAATAACTTTATCAAAATATCAACTTGATCCTTTGAATACAATCAATGTTCCAATCTTGTGAAACCTTACATTTTTCACTATAGCCCTCATTCTCCTATCTTTCTCCTAATTTTCTTTAGTCTCCTAAAATATGGTTGCATCCCAATCATCAATGGTAAGGGCATATATGCCCCAGTCTCTCGAACCATATCTCTTAGAATTGTTTTATCTCCTAACCTAGAATTTTCAACCCTTTTAATATCTGTTTCAAGTTATTCTGTTGCCACTTTTGAACTAGTACTACTCACTGTAGACCTTAGCACGTTTGTTCCATATGTTTGTTCCAACTTATATTGCTCTTCAAATACTACTTCCTTGAAGGTTACCTTAGATTTTTTACCAAGCAGACAAAACTTACAAAAGTTCACCTTCTCATATTTGTCATCCTTCAATAAGCTCCCCTTTTAAAGTTCGATCATCTCTTGTTCACTAAGGTCGACAACCAATGAAGTCAATAAGCTTTGAAGCACAGTGCAAATATTGACAATTCAGTTGCAACAATCGATGGAGTACATAGCTCAGCTCTGTAATGAGATGAATGAGTTGAAGGAGAAGCGTAGCACCTCATTGCAACAATCAGAGCATTCGCGGTCACCAAATGAATAGCATACTTGTCAATTTTTTATGAATTACAAATACTTATTTTATACAAAATAATTTTTTTATTATCAATTAAGATAATTTTAACTTTATATTATCAATCAACTTTTTATTTTAACAAATTAAATGTTGAAACAAATCAAAATATTATCAATAGATAACTCACAACTGTTTAAATTATGCATCAACCATAACATCATCAAATAAAATTTAATGCAAGGAAATTAAAAATAACTTTTAGTAAATTTACCGATAGAAAAACAAAGTTTGTTGGTAAAATCTGTCGATTTATCGACGGAAAACAAATAACCGTCAATAATGACAACATGAATTTACCGATCGAATAACCAAATCCATCGGTAATTTTTCTGACGAACAATCTTCTCTGTCGGTAAATTTACTGACCGAAGACAACACAGAATAACCGTCAGTATATTTATCGATGGTGTATAAAATTTTTGTTGGTAAATTTATGACAGACATTCTGTTATTCGTTGCAAATTATTACCTACGGTCGTATCTCCGACGCCTTGATCCATCGGTAAATTCCTTCGCTAACTAAATTTTCGGATGGAATATGTAGACATTCCATCGATAATTTCCGTTACTAAATTTCATTTTTCTTGTAGTGATTTACTCTATAGTATCACTTTTACAACCTTTGAACTAGTACTATTTATTATTGACAGTGACATGCCATTTCAATTTGTTTTCCTCAACATATGTTGCTTTCCAAACATTATATCATTGAAGGTTACCTGAGACTTTTTTACAAAGGATGAGAACTACAAAAGTCTTCCTTCTCATGTTTTTCATCCTCTAATAAGCTCTCTCTGTGAAGTTATATCATCTTCTTGCAAACTAAGGTGACTTAACCGCATGTACCATATCACAGTATTATCATTCTGTGTCCTCTGATGGACCTCGCTTCTTAACACTAGCTAGATAAAGTAGATTTTTAGAATAACTTTTTATTTTCGTCTCTGTGGAGGAATTCACATTCCATTCATTGACAATTGACTTTTTTTTTTTTCTGAAGCCCACAAAAACTTGATGTGGAAACAACTTATACCCTTCCAACAGGAAATTAGAAGTTTAGGGATTTAATTCCAAAATTCCAATATAAAAAAAGCTGCACGAGAGAGATAGAGTTGAGAACCTAAAATGAATAATAATGAGTACCAGTTCATGGTTTTTGGTTCTCGTATGGCAACTGGTACTTATGGAAACTGTGAACTAATTCACAGTTTTCATAAGTACATGGATTCACAGTTTTCATAAGTACCAGTTCATGGTTTTCCGTTCACGTATGGCAATTTTTGGCAGACATAACATCATACAAAGAAAAACGGATTAATTAATAAGATCTTTATGTTTGACTCACTGTTGGTTGTTTGTGTTTCAAGACAAACAAAACCAATAGCTCTGCAAGGCTGAAATTCTTTTATGGCTTGTTCTAGGGGATAAGATCTTTTGTTTAATATTACTTTGTCTTATTCTATCTTATAAAATCTCAGTCATTTATTTTGTAGAATCTACGCGGGACTCATACGGGACCTATATAAGACCCATATAAATAAATGACTGAGATCTATTGAACACAATAAGATACCATAATAATAGACAGGAGATGTGAACTCTTGTTCTAGGGGGTTAGCTCGTTCTCGTCAACGTTTTGCAAAAAATAGTATATTAATTATATTGGTCATCCATTACTTAGTCAACAAGTCGAAACTGTTGGTGGCCGATTGGGTTTGAAACATTTAATCAAACATAATCGGCCTTAATATTTAAAGTGGTCCTTGAAACAAAAACCAGGATAAATATAATAAACATGCTCATTTTAATTATAATAAGAAAACTGGCAACTTTAATTCTAATGATTGATCATTATGATCATAGTGATAACATTATGAAATTTTACAATTAAAACATATTCTAAAAATGTATTTATTTTTAGTCGATGATGGTCTTCCTGACTAATCCACCATTTGCTTAATAATAAATTTTAGATTTTTATATTTTACAAACTTGACGAATTTTCCACACGGCATTCCTATATATACCTCTCAGCCGTCCCTCCATTCTTCACCAAATATCTTAACTAAGTTTTCTCACTTTTGCCTTTGTCTATCTTCTGAAACCGAGCCATTTTATATGGGGATCTACAACTTTACTTCCTTAGCAATTGCTTGCTTCATTACCTTAGCCTTTTTACACCAATCAAATGCTCAAAACACACCCCAAGACTACCTAAACGCTCACAATGCAGCTCGTGCACGAGTTGGTGTTGGACCCATGAAATGGGATAATAAGGTGGCGGCTTATGCCCGAGCTTACGTCAATAAACTGAAGGGAAACTGCAGAATGGTGCACTCCGGCGGACCATATGGCGAGAACCTTGCGTGGTACAGCGCGGACATGACAGGCACGGCGGCCGTGAAGATGTGGGTGGATGAAAAGCCAAACTACAGCTACAACTTAAATAGATGTCTTCGTGGAAAGTGCGGACACTATACTCAGGTGGTCTGGCGTAACTCAGTCCGTTTAGGGTGTGCTAAAGCGAGGTGCAACAACGGAGGCACTATCATCTCCTGCACCTATGAACCTAGGGGCAACTCCAAAAACCAACGTCCTTACTGATTATGTGTACTTCACCAAGTTATGGAGCTTATGGCCTAATAAGCTTCTTATGTGTTAAAATAAGAGCATGCACGGTTGCCCAAATCAGAATAATGAATAAAAGATAAACTTGCATTATGTTGTTATATATAAGATATCTATTCGATGTTTTAGAGCATTCAATGTCACGCCCTAATCTCGCACAATAAATCGTGAGGTTTCATTTTCTTAATGGAATGGCTACTCTTTGTCAATGTTGTGAGGGTGTTTACTCGGTGTCGAGTTTATTGGAAGTCGATGAAAAGATTACAGATTTCTAGACTTCTGCGGTCCATTGAAAGATTTTTAAAAACTTCTCTGATTATCCCACTAATGGTAAGTATTAGAATTAGTCCTTTGGTTGCAAAGCCACATTCCTCTACCGCGATGGCCACTTGTCATAACCACTATAGTAACAACCTTTGATAAACTAATAAGTTGGATTAATCTGTTAGAGGTCAAAAGTTTCGACGAAGATCAAGTAAGATTTAAAAATAATAATAATAAAAGCAGTACAGAATAATTGAAACTTGAAATAAATGCACAAAGTTTGCACGAGAAAACACTTTGGTCGAGATTATAAACATCCTCCTACTTGGTCGATAGGTCAATATGACTCATAACTTCAATTTTAATTTCCTTGCTCTATTACGACAACTCATTCAATTATGTATACTTCATTGATGTATCGAGCTTATGCCCTGATGAGCTTCTTAAGTGAAAAATAAGGGCATGCATGGCCTAATGACTTCATATTCATCTATATATATATACATATATATATATGTGTGTATATATATACATATATAGATCTACTCGTCGAATTTTTAATGTGTTACTCTCTCAACTAACGCCCAACGGAGGTGGTTGTCAACAGCATCCTAATAATATGGACTATGAAGTACCTTAAACTGCAGAGGGCATGCGCCGAGATCCAATAAGCCACCAAAATCTACAACTTATGGGCCAATAAAAAAACTCTTCACTTAATGACCCACCACTTGTAATTAAAACAAAACTCACTCTTACAAAACTCACATAGCTAGTATTTAGAATTTGGATAGATACCCAACACTTACCACATAATGTTTACAATTTTCTGTCTCATACGCCGAAATTAGCTAACATCATATACAATATTCTCATAATTATGAAAATATATTAGAAGATAAGATCTTTTGATTTTACTGCATTTGTCAAGCTCTTTATAGTTATACATATATGTTTAAAATTTTGATTAGATTAGGAAGACTCAAACTCTTTCATGGCTCTTGTTAAATAGGAATCTTGTTATATTTTGGCATTCACTTGAATCTTTCTTCCCGATCATTCGGTTGAATCCTTCGTCATAGTTTTTATTTTCGGCTATTCTTTTTTATGAGATATATAAATGTAGCGACCCAAACTTAATGTACCGGGGCCTCTCTCATCGAGTACCTCTAGAGGCCCGCGATCGCTACTGTAAAGGCCGGGCTCTACAGTAGCGATCGTGGGCCTCTAGAGGTACTCGAGGGGAGAGGCCCCGGTACACTAAGTTCGGGTCGCTACATCATTACCAATTACCAATGTCACCAATTTTATTACTACATCTCTCGATAATAATAACTACCTTATCTTGTGAAATCAAGTCAAAGTCATACTACTTACCTGTGACATAATCAAGTATATTGGCAGATCCATCACTCTGTCATCCAAGAACGATGAATCAACCAATGACACTACCTCCTTTATCAGAATTCTTGGAATGGAAAAAATAGGACAAATTAGTCTACTATTGTCTAATTGAAACACTTACCTCCACAATCGCGTATCTTGCTCTTAGCTATGACACTGGTCGGAGTCTCCAAATAGCACTAGAGATCCATTTTCTTTGACAAACCAAAACTTGAAAATCACTCCTTCGTCGTTTTTTTCTTACCACTAGAAAAGGCGATTCCACCATCATAGATTATTTGAAGATCATTGCCACTACCGCTGAAGATCTGGCAGCAATAGGTGACCCAATCTCTGATAACAACCAGGTTCCCTTTACCATAAATGGAGGTGATTACCATAGAGAATAGTAATAACCTCCATCCTTCTCTGAGCTTCGAGCCAAAGTGTTGCTTCACAAACAATGTCTATTGTCCCTATTTTAAATAACACCATAAATGGCTTTCGCGGCTCAACAAGGCACTCAACTCTCCACTCCAGGTTGGGGCAAACGACCTAGCTTCTCCAGTCAACAGATGCATAGCTTCTGGAGTATCAGGCCACAAGACCTAAATAGGCAACCTATTCACCAACCCCTCAGACCCACTCTCACTAGCACAACCCACACCTCCAATAAATCAACCCCTATGGTCTAACCCAATTAAACATATTCAATCCACATTTCAATTATACTTTCTGACCCAATCCTCGACCTTAAAAATGTCAAATTTGCAAAAAGATTGGCCACACCATTGCTATTTGTTGTTCGCTACATGCAATCCAGAAATAATTTCTCCAATCCTTCCTTTGTCCCAAGACAAATTCAATCGACCTTCTTTGTATTAAACCTTACCCCTCCACCACCTTCCTCAACCTGTTCCCCTAGTGAAATCACTAAATGGCTTCCAGATACTGTGTTTCCTCTCATATGACACCCAATACTAATAGTCTCGACTCCATTCAACCATATCACAATACTAATCAAGTAGTTGTCTGTAATGGTCCTACTTTACTAATAACTTCCATACAAATATTCAACAATTTCATTTAAATAATATTCCCATTATGCCTAACCTTACTGTAAATTTACTTTCTTTTGCGTAAGTTTTAAAAGACAATTCCTGTTTAATTGAATTTAATCCTTCTGTTTATGTTGTGAAGGACCTTTCCACCAAGATTCCATTTCTCGTAGGAAATATCCATTATTATCTCTACCCTCTCAAGGTTCAATGTCTCATACCCCGTCTTCATTCTAATTCTTGTCTTCAAAACAAAACTTGTCATCTTTCTTTTCCTACATATACTGCATCTATTCAACTTATTCATTGTGATAATTAGGGAACATCACCTTTGTTATGACTCTCTAGTTTAAGATATTTTATAATTTTTATTGATAATTTTAGTCACAATATCTGGTTTTCCCTCTAAATCATAAGCCTCAAGCACTACAAAAATTTCAATTTTCCAAAACGATGGTTAAGAACTTATTCTAGAAAAAAATCAAAATGTTTTAATATGATAGAACTTTTGAACTCATCAAAGGATCATTTGCTAGTTTTATCACCACTCATGATATTTCTTTCTGTAATTCTTATCCTCATATCCCACAATAAAATAGTGTTGCTGAACATAAAATTAATCACATAACTGAAACGAGATTCACTCTTTTTGTTCACGGCTCTCTTCTAAAGTGATTTTGGTATGAAGCTTTTTCTACTATTGTTTATCTTATAAATTTTTTACCATCATCTTACCTTAATTCTCCTCATGAAATGTTGTTCAACTCTTCTTCCAACCTTAATCATATTCTTGTTTTTGGTTACATATGTTATCCTTTCCTTGCTCACGTTAAAACTGATGAACTCACACCTAAATCCATCTCATGAGTATTCTTTGGCTATGCCTTCAATTATAAAAGATACAAATGATTTGCAAAGCTGTAAGAATGTTACATATTTGAATACATATTATTAAATCAATGATTGTGTTTTATTCAAATGTAATGAAGAGATAGATTGATTAAATTGTTTGATTGAAATATAATTTATTTGTAATAGAACTTGATGCTAATCAAGCTAATATGAACTATGCGACAATATGTTTATGAATGATTATATTTTATTACATGAGTGAACCACCAAGCATGGTTACTCTACTGAGTTTGCAAAACTCATCAAAATTGCAACGTTGATACTTTCAGGTTTAGTAGACTGAGATGACCTAGATTCTAAGACTGCTTAAAGCAATTTTGTGCAACTTTAAAGATCAGACATGGCTCAAAGGTTAGTCAGCTAGGGTTGAAGACGTAGTTTGTTAATATCTTTTATTTATTCCTTATGTTTGTAGCATACTATGTAGACTGAGCTGTTATGCTCATAGGACGATGTTATTCTAGGCATGGATTGACTTACTACTCATATGGTCATCATGAATTGTTATACTAAGGAGGTAATAGTAGAATCTTCTAATCAGCCAAGAGCAGTGTTCAGAGGCATTAGCCAACCAGTGTCAGCTAGAATGATCTCATTTGTGAGTGCTTTGAAGTTAATGTATGGTGGATGTGAGGCTTATCTGGCCCATGTGATTGGTACTCGAGTTGAGCAGAATGTACATGATATTCCTATGATTAAAGAATTCTTGGATGTGTTTCCTACAGAGTTACCTGGCTTATCTCATGATCGAGAAATAAAGTTTACTATTATCATAGTTCCAGGTGTTGCTCCTCCATCTATTCCTCTATATAGGATGAAACCTATAGAACTAAAAGAGTTGAAGGGTTAGTTGCAGGAATTGCTTAAGAAGGGATTCATTAGACCTAGTGTTTCACCTTGGGGAGCTCCAGTCCTATTTGTGAAGAAGAAAGTTGGCACTTTGAGACTGTGTATTGACTATAGGCAATTGAATCAGGTCATAGTAAAGAACAAGTACCCGTTGGCTAAAATTGATGACTTATTTAATCAATTACAGGGAGCTCAAGTGTTCATTAAGCTCGATTTGAGGTCCAGGTATTATCAGCTAAAGATAGTAGAGGTTGATGTATCAAAGAGTGCTTTCAAGAGTAGGTATGGGTATTTCAAATTCTTAGTAATGCTGTTTAGGTTAGCTAATGCCCCAGCTGCATTTATGACATTGAGGGATAAGGTATTTCAACCCTACCTGGATCGATTTGTAATTATATCCATTGATGATATTTTGGTGTATTCAAAAAGTAGTGAGGAACATATTGAACATCTGAGAATGATTTTGTAGATTATAAGAGAAAAACAATTGTATGCCAAATTCAGTAAATGTAAATTTTGGTTGAATCAAGTGGTATTTTTGGGACAAATAGTAACTGGGCATGGTTTTCAAGTGGATTCAATGAAGATAGAAGCAGTAATGAGATGGGAAACTCCAAAGAATGTATTAGAGATTTGTAGTATCCTCAGATTGGCTAGATATTACCAGAAGTTTGTTGAGAGGTTTTCTTTAATCTCGACCCCTCTAACTAAATTGCTAAGGAAAATGTGGCATTCAAATGGAATGACGAGTGTCATAGAAGCTTTGAGGAGTTGAAACATCAGTTGACTACAGCACCGGTGTTAACTATTCCATCATGATCTGGTGGATATGTAGTATACAGTGATGCGTCACATTAAGGACTAGGTTGTGTACTGATGCAGCATGGCAAAGTGATAGCCCATGCATTGAGACAATTAAGGTCTCATGAGATGAATTATCTAATACATGATTTATAGCTTGCAGTAGTAGTCTTTTCTCTAAAGATTTGGAGACATTATTTATATGGTGAGATATTTCAGATATACACTGATCACAAGAGTTTGAGATATTTGTTGAGTCAAAAAGAGCTAAACATAAGATAGAGGAGATGGATTGAGTTATTAAAAAATTATAACTGCACAATTGAGTATCATCTAGTTAAAACAAATATTGTGGCTGATGCATTGAGTAGAAAGTCACATAGCAGTGTAGCTCAGATTCAGATATTGAGGTTATCAAGCCTGATTCAATTAAGAGCTTTGAATGTGGAGTTGAATCTAAAGCATAATGAAGCATTGACAACCACATTAAAACTGAGACCAATGTTGCACGATGGAATTAGAAGAGTTCAGAGTGATGATCCTAAGATGATGAAACTGATTGAGAAAGTTAAGATGAATTCAGATTCTAGCTTTGAATTGAGAGATGAAACATTGTGGCTAAAGTAGAAACTCTATGTGCCTAATGTCGATGATTTGAAGAAGGAAATTCTAGAGGAAGCTCATATGGCTACTTATGCTATGTATCCTAGCACGAACAAGATGTATAATACATTGAAGCAACATTTTGGTGGCTAGGGATGAGATGAAGAAGTAAGTAGCTGATTATGTAGCTAAGTGATTAATTTGTCAGTACATTAAGGCTGTACATCAGGCTATAGTTGGAAAGCTTCATTCGTTGCCTATTTCGAAGTGGAAACGTGAACTAATCACTATAGATTTTATTATAGGATTGCCTAAGACTCCGAGGCAAAATAATGTGATATGGGTTGTGGTGGACCAATTAACTAAGTCGGCCCATTTCATACCAATACAGGGGAACAATACATTGGACCAATTGACTCGGAGGTATGTGACTGAGATTGTGAGAATGCATAAGATTCCTGTGTCCATTGTATCAAATAGGTATCCTAGATTCATCTTGAGATTTTGGAAGAGTTTGCAGTCAACTATGGGCATAAAGCTGAATTTCAGTACTGCATTCCATCATCAGAAAGATAGACAGAATGAGAGACCTGTTAGGACTATTGAGGATATGCTTAGAGCATATGTATTAGAGTTTCAGGGAGCTAGGGATCAATACATAGCACTGATCGAATTAACATATAATAACTATTATCATAGCAGTGTTGGAATGGCACCATATGAGGCACTGTGTGGTAGAAAATGCTGATCGCCTCTATATTAGGATGAAGAAGCTTTGACAATGATAGAAGGCCTTGAATTGATCCAAGATGCTGTAGATAAGGTGAAACTAATTCGGAGTCGAATAAAAGTGGCACATGATAGACAGAAAAGTTATATGGATCAACATCTTTGGGATATGGAGTACAATGTCGGGGACAGAGTATTTTTGAGCGTATTGAGGTTTGGCAAAAAGGAAAAGTTGAGCCTGAAATATATTGGTCCTTATGAAATTCTTGAGAGAATTGAACCTTTGCCATATCGATTAGCCTTACCTACTGAGTTATCTCAGATACATGACATATTCCATGTGAATATGCTCAGGAAATAACATATGTGTTACTGACTCAGGATACTGAAGTTGGGTATCAGATAAAACGATTGAGAAATCGAAAAATTCCAATGGTAAAAGTCTTGTGGCACAATCATTCGAGTAAAGAAGCAACGTGGAAAATTAAGGAGCATATGAAAAGGGCATATCCCCACCTGTTTTTCTCAATCAGGTAAGAATTTCGAAGACGAAATTTTTTAAGGAGAGGAAAATTGTAACATCCCATGTTCAAGGCTAAACCCTAGAATAGTGAATTAAGTGTACTGTAAAAAATTAGTTGTACATCGCATGCTCATGGATCATTGTATATTCACATACATGTGAATAATTATCGTTGATACATTAAATTAATTGTACATGCATTCATTGACTTTTTTTGGGTATCATTGATTGATTAAAATGTGAATTGTGACTTATCTACGTTAAAATTTTATTTAAAGACTGTTAGTATTATTTCAAAATTTTTGGTGAATTTTAGAAAAATTTTGAAATTTGGGGTAATTTAGATTGAGAAAATTATTGAAATAATAGACCAATTATATTGTGACATGTGGCAACTTTAAATGTTTGTCAAATAGCAAACATGCATAGATGTCATGTGTCAATGTGATATTAACCCACGTAGTTAGGTGTTGAGCAAAAAATTTTAGCAGCTCGTTCTCTCATTCTTTCATTGCTGCACCGAAAGTGGCCATCACTAAAACACTCTTCTTGAATAACCATCACCGAACATCAAGTTTTTCATTTTGTGTATTTGGTCCACTCATCACTACTGGAAATTTTGCTAAAACATCAAGTAAGTTGTGTTTAAGTTCTCTGGATGTTGTGTAAATGATTTTGATGATTGCATGTGTTAGAGATGAATGGATGCATGAGAAGGTTAAGTAGTAGAGTCTCGGTAAATGCATGTTAAATGACTTAGATGAGGAATTGAATTTGTGAATTTGGGAAAATAATAAAAAGTGTATTAATAGCTTGTGATATTTTGAGTTGAATAGAGATTATTGATGTAGTTATAATTACAGAAAATATTGATTATTCACAGTGCTATGTTGTTTTGTCGTATACTTACATAAATGTTTAGAAATGATGTTAAATGAGTTTAGAGCTAAGGGAAAAGTTTATGGTGATACCTTGATGTGAAAATCATTAAAATGGAAAGTGTAAGGTGAAATGAGAGGGAATGTCAATCTATATAGTACAGAAAAATATGGAAGTGCAGAAGTTATAAAAAAAATAGTAGAGAGAGAAAGTGCATGTGTAGTTTCAGATTTTTTATGTTTGAAGTGTAAATCTAATTCTGATTTGTTTAGAGATTGTATTGGATATAGTAATGTAAAATATATGTTGGGCCCCGATTTTGGAACCAGACCGCAATCGAAAAAACGGATACATAAACGGAAACAAAGCGACGGAAATCTAAAAACAAAAGCCAAAAGCGAAAACGAACAAAATCTAACGCAGAAAGCCCAAAACGGAATCGAAAATCTGAAATTCAAAATGCGGAAGCGAAAGGAAACAAAAACTCGGAATCACAAAGCGAAAACAAATCCAAAGAGGAAATCGAATTTGGTTCGGAATCAAAGCAAACAAAAGGTTCAATCGAAACGAAACAAATTTCCGACATCCGAGAACAATTATTTTAGAAAAGCGTCGTGTTGGAAACCTTAAGACATCTAATCTAAGCCAATCAAATCCGATATAAATTTTTTTTCTTTTTCATTCTTTATTCAATCTCATACAAAGCAATTTAATTTCCCCTTTGGAAATTTATCCTCAATCAAACTCTCACTTCATAATATTCTTCTTATACATTCATATCCCATCATGTTAAACAAAAATCTTATTATTCTTTTTCTTTTGCCATAAAAACAATCACACATGACCATATACTATCAATTCAAACATAATAAGCAGTTCTATATTTCCAGCTCAATCAACACAATTCATCGGACCTCCTTTCCGGAATCCCAACACAAGCAAACACATTTTTATACCTATAACACTTCAATAATTCTTAAATATCAGTATCATCGGACCTCCTATCCAGAACCCATATCACATTCAATCACATTCATCCATATCCAAATTACATTCATACCTCAATTCAATACGCAAATTCATAATTCATTTACATACCAAAATAAATGCCTTACAAACTTTAATGGCATTTTCAAGACACAAAAACAACATCAATCATAAACCAAAATACAAAGATATAAAAATCTCCAAAATACACAACATAAGCCTAAGCTCTCATTTTCTACAAAATTCTAACTTAAAATACAATTATAAACATAATCGAACAAACGTCTCGACTTTCTTTCATCCGATCTCCTTCTTGATACCTAGAGATGGGGATGAAAGGAGGGGTGAGCTTTACAGCTCGTGGATAACATGTTTATAACCGAATAATCAGCAAAAATCATTTTCCAAAACTTATTGCCAGTTTATAGAAATTTCACAGTAGAAAAATCATCAAATTCTTATTCCTAAAAAATTCTCAATTTATCAAATAATTGATGAGCAATTTCAAAAACATGGATGCATCACACTTAGAAACAAAACAAAAGCACATAAACACATCAGAATGGTTTGGGTCGGTCCAGAAACAGAACGTACTACACATTCCCGCATAGCGGTCCTGTGCAGCTGTAAACAGAACGTACTATACCTTCCCGCATAGCGATCCGGTGTAGCCGTGAACTTATGAGAGTCCTTAACGGAGCTCCAATGCCACTAGCGGGCAGGCGGGCGAAGCCTAGACAAGTGCACTTGACCCTCTTATGG
>JANSVB020000438.1:1046521-1059437 GCA_025504935.2 Erythroxylum haughtii | reverse complement strand
ATTGATAATGTGGTACATTATTATTTTCTTTAACTATATTATATTATTTTCGTGCAAATTCTTGTATTTATTTTATTATATATCTAGATGAATTTTTCTACATAATTAGCATCAGATAATAACTTTCATTTATCTCTTTCTTTTATGTGTGTGTGTGTGTGTGTGTGTGTGCATAACTAAAAAGTCGAGGGAAGAAGAAAGATAAAATAATTTATAGTAGTTTAGCAAACAACCTTTGCCAATGTCCACTATGTAAGACATTTATTGGAATTCTTTTAAGTCTTGTCTTTCAACAAGGAGAAAAGGAACCTTCTTATAATAGTCTTATTTTTTCTATGATTGAAAAGCAACTCTTCTTACAATATTAGTTAACCAATACACCCAAAATCTTCAAGCTCTGAAACTTAATATGATGTTTTGTTTGAAATCAAAACTTTAATTCATCTTGATGATTAAAAAGACTCATGAAATGAGTTAAAATAGTGATGTATTTACACATGATGAGTCTTCAAAATATCAAAGTAATTAAATAGGAAGTACAATCATTTATAATTTTATTACACCTTGTTTTTCCTTGTTTTTGATTTTGTTCTTCACTTGAATAAGTTCAACTCTGACTTTTATCTAATGCCTTTATAAGATTTATCTTAATTTGTGCACGACCACTTTTACTTTCATATTGTTTTCAGTCAAACCAAACTCATTACTATTACTTACAATTAATTATTATCAAAATATGGATCGTAACCTCTTTTAGTTTAATAACTTCTTTTTTCCTTTATAATTTATCTTCAATAAAGGTTATATCCTTACTGAAAATAAGCTTATAGATAATGGAATGTATAAGTGATACCCCTACACTCTATCAATATATTCTAAGAATAAGCATTTCTGAGATTTTATATTTAACTTTGTAGTTCCTTTGGCATCATACATCATATAAATAGGACTTCTAAATGTATAGATATTAGAATAATCCATGGCTTCCCTATAAATATTTCTGTCGATGCCTTTAACTCAATTGTAGTTGATAAAACTATATTCACCATATAATATGCAATATTGATTGCTTTTCCTATAAAACATTATCTAAGCATGTAACACTCAACATTGCTCTCATTATTTCTAATAGAGTTTTGTTCATCCAATCTTTTGACTCTTTTTTGTTCATCCAATGGTGAGCTACTTTTGATGCCTTCATTCTTGTAAAATGAATCAAATTCATCACCAATATATTCTCTTATATTACTTGTATTTACCAAAATCAAGTTCATCAAACACTTTAAAAACTTTAAAATTGAGAGCACTTATGTTTTTGTCTTGATATAGTACACCCAACACCTAAAGAAATAATCATCAATAAAAAAGACGAAGTACTTTCCTCCCCCATACATGAAAATGGTGCTTGCTATACATCATAATGAAACAATTCAAAGATACCTTACTTCTTGAATTTAATGTCTTAAAATTTATGTATGGTTGCATGATTATAATGCAATGCTCATAAAATAGTAGTGATGCCACTTTGAGCCTAAAGAGTATCTTTTACTCCATAAAAAACTTCATTCCTTTTTTAGATATAAGTCCAATTTTTTAAATGTAATAACATCGAAGATCTTTCATTTAGATCACTTGAAGTGACTAATATACAAGTTTGCATATATCCCTTTATAAGTAAAAACTACACATCTAATTGTCTTTATAATCTTTGGGATAGCTTATATTTTCTACCCACGATGTGGAAGATCCCCTATGTTATTACTTCTATCAAAGACTACTTTAAGTTAAAAGAAATAACTTTTACTATTTTACATAAATAATAATTGTATACATGAATAGTATATGATATTTTAATGAGTGAACAATATCCAATTTTTTACGTGGATAATCCACTTATAATCATAACCATAGAATGTATAATAACTAGATGTACATACTCTAATTAAGATTTGATACCACATATCGGAATAATTAGGTATATAATACAAAAGCATAGTATAATTAATATTAAAAAATAGAGCATACAAATTATTGTTATGATTAAAAATAAGAATTACAATATAAGCACTTATTGACTAGCTGTAAGTTATAAATATTGACTTTTACTTAAATTTATTAGATTAGATATTCATAAATTCTACTCTTAAATGCCTAAATTAATTTTTTGATACTTAAAACAAGAGGATGGATAAATATTTATAAGTTCCTCAATCTAGCTGTAGACATACAGTTCAATTTGATTTAATTACCAATTGTTGTTATTTTTTTACCATTATACATTATTCATGTATTAAAGTAACTCTTTTTTTTCATTTTTACTAAAGCAACTCTTATTTTCAGCACTATTGAAGCAACTCTTTTTTTGCATTTTATAATAAACAATCATGTACTATTTGACTGTATCGAATTCAATTCAACAAATTTTATGGTCTCTCCACTTTGTGTCATGATCTATGTTTACGAACTAAGGGCATCTCTAACTCATTCCTCTAAAATGGGGGTAGAGTTTCCTCCATTTTGGAGATGCTACAATACTTTTTCACTCTAACTCATAACTTTATTTTTCACCCCAAAAAGGAATACTCTCAACATGTTCTTTTTTTATCTTTCATTTTTAATTATTAAAATTATTTTATAAAATTAACCCAACTTTATGTTTTGTGTACAATATTATTCATATTATTGTTGTTATATTTTATGTTAATAAATAATAAAATTTCAATTAAACTATAATTTGTTGTTTAATTGTACTAAGTGAAATAATATATGAGATATATTGCAATATTTAATATTATTTAAATATATTAAATGACAATATAATTATTTAATATCAAACATTAAATTTTATTGAATTTCATAAATCAAAAACATCTTGACATGAAAAATAGGCACAAAACATTCATTACACAAAAAATTAAAAGATAATATCACCATTTAAAGTAGACATAACATAATCCACTAATCCTCTTAATTAGTTTATTGTTCCCATAAATGCTCTAGTAATGCATTCCTTAATTCGATATGCGCAAGTTTGTCTTTGATTTGTTTATATCGAGCAAAAAATTATTGAAATCGAAGATTTTCATCTGTTACCCTTTCTACAGTCAATTCTAGAGCTTCGATTACACTTGTGATTGGTTCATTGAGATCATTCATCCTCAATAACATATTGTGCATAATAATGCATGTAATCATGATATAATGCAACACATTTTTTTCAAAAAACATGTCAGTCTTGCAATAATCGCAAATCGTGATTGTAGAACTCTGAATGCACGCTCTATGTCCTTCTTATATAACTCTTATCTCATTGCAAAATATTTTTTCTTTATGGAAAGTGGCTCATGAATTGTTTGCACAATGGTGGACCATTTCGGATAAATCTCATCAACTAAATAATATCTCATATTATATTCTTTCCCTTAAATAACATAATGAGCAGGAGGAGCAATACCTTGAGCAAAATTAGAAAGTAAATGTGATGATTCCAACACATTAATGTCATCATTTATACTTAACATACCAAAATAAATGTGCCATATCCATAGATTATAATCAACCATAGCTTCAAGAATAATAATCGGTGATCCCAAATGTCCAGCATATTGTCTCGACAAGCCGTTGGACAATTGTTCTGCTTCTAATGCATACAATCGAGACTACCTAATACTCCTAGAAAACCACTCGCTCACCAATATGAAGAAGCCTTGCAATATCGTTAACATTTGGTGATCTAAGATATCGTTTTGGAAAAATCTCGACAATGACACGACAGAATCTCTTGAAGCCTTCAATTGCTGTTGACTCATCAATTTTAACGTACTCATTCGTAGCATCTGCAGGTATACCATATGCTAACATCCAGAATGCAGTTGTTATTTTCTTGTAAAGTTGATAATCTAAGTCTACCAAGTTCATCTCTTCATTGTTGGAAATAGCTATCATGCTCTATTACAACATCACAATATGAATGAACAAACTTTGGAACATTCGATATCGTCGCTAAAACATATTATCATTATATTGCGAATTTTCCCATAAATAATCTAAAAACAAATTATGATCTATAGCTTCGTAATCGCGGTTGATCACTATATGCCTTGGATTGAGCCACAAGCCCACCCTGGTTGTTTTGTTGATTGTAAAAAAGCTTAATTGCTAAGTTATTTTTCTACATCAAATTTTATATGACTGTTTCATCTTTAACTATACCATGCATTATCAACTCAAATTTATCATCACTTGACGATGATGTCGATGAAGATGAAGATAATAGCAGGTTTTGGAATTTGATAGTAGAAGGACCTCCAATATCATAATCCATCACAATAAATTGATGCATATTTGATTTAGTAAAGAATGACATTTATAAAAGAATGACACCATTTTGAACCAAGTATTCACTTTCTTCATCCTATATATTACAGTCTCACTAGCACATCAACTCTTGAAGAGAAATGGTTTCTCGATCCCCCTAGATACAACATTAGTGAAGATATACCCCTGTGTCGGATTTATATGGAGATTTCACAAGATCTGATTGTTGGGAGGCATCAAACTTCTGACCACTTTTGGGGCGAGCGAAATTGAAGAGGGATATAACAATGAGACGATTGATGGGTGGAAGCAATGTAACAAGAGATCTTCAAAAGAGCGATGGTTGCTGTTAAAAAATTAAGAACGTGCATAAGACAAATGGAGAATGTGAGTATCAGTGGTGCATCCGATTAAGATATTGAGCTTCCTAAATTTTTTATTCTTGCAATTTTATATACACTTGGTGGCTGGATAACTAATAAATATATATATACATTGCTTGCAGTTGGATCGTGCGAAATTGTTGTTAATCAAGATGAAATAGGTTTCAAATATGATCATGTATAGAAAGAACATTGTTAAAGATTTTGAAAAGTTTAACGATAATGTCATCACAACAAGACAACTTTACCAGAAACAAACTTCCAACTATATCTAATCAGAATCCGATAATCCAACACCTGATATCTAGCAATGCTCATAATCAGCTTATAAAATAAAAGTCGAATAGTCGATCTTCAGACAGCAAATGATCAAGCTTGAGATCACGTGACATCGCACGTGCCCTCCCTTTTGGTCCTCCAAACGAAACCCTCTTAAACTCAAAACCCCCGTTTTGTCCGTGGCACAACACGCGCCACCATGGCTCTTATCCTTAGATCTTTCCCTCTGCTAACTCTCCGACGAATGCCCTCTCTGCCTCTTCTCCGCACCATCATCTACGGACCCGTCCCAAGACCAAATCCCAGAAACAGGATAACCTTTTCCTCTGTTTCTGCTTCCACTGAGACCGTTCGCAGGTTCTCCCCGGCCTCTTTCAAGGACACTCTCCAATGGGTCCCTCGAACCGAATATTGCGGTGACTTGTCCTCTGCAGACGTCGGTAAGCGTGTTCGCCTTTGTGGGTGGGTCGCTCTCCACCGCGTCCATGGTGGTCTTACCTTTCTCAACCTCAGAGACCACACGGGCCTTGTCCAGGTATACATAACGTAGACACAATTCATTTTATTTATACTGAATTTCGGTGTTGTATAATTTCTATTATTGCAAGGTTCAGGAAAATTGCGAACTTGGTTTAGAGTTGCTGAGAAAGTTGACCCATTTAGGTAATATGCGTTGTTTTGGTCTTGAATTTTGTTGTTTATTGCAATTGTAGGTTACAACGCTTCCTGATGAGTTTCCCGAGGCTCATTCCATTATAAATGACTTGAGACTGGAGTATGTAGTTGCTGTGGAAGGTGTGGTTCGATCTCGCCCAACCGAGTCTGTGAATAAGAAAATGAAAACTGGCGTTATAGAGGTAAGTTATATTTTGGTTCTTTTCTTTCTCTTTTTTTTTTATTCCTTGTTTGTAATCATGTAATGTGATAGTTGTTTTTCTATGCTAGATTGTTGCAGAGCATGTTCAGGTATTGAATGAAGTGAGGACAAAGTTGCCGTTTTTAGTCACCTCTGGAGATGACGCCAAAGATTCTGTCAAAGAAGAGATTCGTTTGAGGTAAGAGCGATGTTACTTGGAATTGCGAAAGTGGACAGTAAGTTATTCTAGCATAGATATAGGGACATTTGATACAGGTCCACACATAATGTAATGTATTTCTAATTAGAATCCAGAAAAAGCAAGCTCTACTGCAAGCCAAGTAAATGCATCACCAATAATGTGTTTTATCTTATCAGCTATTTCATATTTACTTTTAGTATTCATTATCATTCCTTGTTTCCTAAAATCTTTGTAGTATCTCATCTCCTGCTTGCTAGAATTGAAAGTTTCTCCATACCGTGGTACTTTCACTGTTGGTTCAGTTATTACCTTATTAGTAGTAATCTAAATGCAAGGTTTTATACATCTTGTAGATATCGATGTCTCGATTTACGGCGGCAGCAAATGAATAATAATATAGTGTTGCGGCACAAGGTGGTGAAACTCATTCGAAGATATCTGGAAGATGTACATGGTTTTGTGGAGGTTGATCTCTTAACATAGCTCCTTTTTTCACATAGTTCCAATTTGATTTAACTTTTTCACTTTTTCTTTGTCAATCAACAGACACTTACATTAACAAATAAGTATTCAGAGTGATCAGATATGCTTTAGAAAGATTTACTAAGATGATGATCTTAATGCAATACCTTATGGTTTTCTTCTATGGAAACTATTAGTTTTGCTTGTAATAGGGAAAAGTTGCTTTTTGTGAATTTTATTTCAATAATCATTGTTATACAAGCAATTTAACAAGTACATTTGAGCATGGCCATAGTAATTAGTCTTCTTCTTTTATATATTCATGTTTGTATTATATTTTGATGCAACATTTTTGTGTTTATAAGGTAGATTGAGACTCCAGTACTTTCTAGATCTACTCCAGAAGGTGCTCGGGATTATTTGGTACCCTCAAGAATTCAGGTACTAGACATTTTTTCAACTGCCCTTAATGGTTTTCCATTCTTTTATAATATCAGTACACATCTTATGTAAGTTAGCAGCGTGTATATCTAATGTTCCTTATATTTTACTTGGCTAACTCATTGAATCAAAAACTGCTGAGATGTGATGCCTTTCAACCCAGAAACTGTTATATCTCAAGTCCTGTTGAGAACTATACATTGCTAACAGCACAGGTCCTTGTTAGTTATTGCTTGGGATATCTTTTCATGGCTGTCTGCTCTGATTCACTTCAATGTGTGTTTTGAAGCCAGGAACATTCTATGCTTTGCCCCAAAGTCCACAGCTCTTCAAGCAAATGTTGATGGTTTCTGGTTTTGACAGATATTATCAAATAGCAAGGTAACTTTTTCTTCTTGCCTGTTTGAGCTCGTTATCATTTCATTATGATTGTTTTTCTTTTCAATATGCTTCTAGCTTGGTCCTTGTTTGCATTTAGATTGTCTATAAAGAAAAATCGAGCTGCATTTTTCCTTTTCAACTTCTTGTTTTCTGTGATATGTCTGTGGTAGATGATAACAATTTTTTTGGCAGCAATGACAAACTTATCTTGACCACGTTGATGCTACAGTCACAAGTACTTTTCTTTGCGTGCAGATGCTTTAGAGACGAAGATCTTAGGGCTGATAGACAACCCGAGTTCACTCAGTTAGATATGGAGCTGGCATTTACTCCCTTAGAGGACATGCTAAGGCTCAATGAGGATATGATACGCAAGGTTAAATCATTTGTTATTGACTATTGGAACAAATGTAAATACGTTTTAAAGTGATAAGGGGTGTCATCTGATTTTCCCATTGTTAACCTAAAATTGTTCTTAGGATAGTTTCCCCCATCTTATGATTCAGAGCAAAGGTTAGAGATACATAAAACATGCACAGCTTAACGTTCAAATACTTCTATCAGTGGTTACTTCTTTTCTTTTTAGATAAAATAGCTTACTATTTACTTGAAGTTGCTGTGGACCATTCATTTTTGCATATTTAGATCTTAGAGATTTAAGTTCAGGTGAACTTGTTGATAGCTCTCATCAAACTATTGGTATTGCAGTTAGATCAAATATGTCTAATTCTAGATGTCACTACATGCTACAATAACCTCATACAGAATTTGTCTTGGTAAATGTTTATTTGACAAAATTTCTGGTTGTTGCAGGTTTTTGCAGAGATTATAGGTATCCAGCTGCCAAACCCATTCCCAAGGCTTACATACACTGAAGCATTAAGTAAATATGGTTCAGACAGGCCAGATACTAGATTTGATCTTGAGTTGCAAGAGGTAATGTTCTATCCCATGGTGTGTGTAAAGGTGGGGCATTTGAATTCTGTTAAAATGTTATCGTATATCTGGTGAGCTCTACTTGCTAAGTTGTACACATCACCCTATTAGTGAAGAACACTTGGCTGATTCTAAATGTTGCTATTTTAAATTTTATAAAATTTTAATTTTATTTTCTGCAGCCTTAAATTATGCTATTTTGCTGTCAAAATGTCTTTATGAACAAAGTTTTATGCTTTCAAACTTCTTTATGATTATGAGCTATTACCTTCTTTTTTGCCCATTCACTCCGCGATTAGTTAACATCTTTTTAGTTTAGGCAGTGAATTAGTTTCTAAATTCTATAAGTTCCACTGGGGTTTCTGAAAAACTAAGTTTTCTCCAGATCTACTTGAAGTTTAGCATTGCATTTGAAGAATAAGTGAATCATTATCATCTTTTTCAGTGAAGGAGTGCATGATGTACTTGAAATTTTCTGAATTCTTGATGTTAATTAGATTTTGGGCTGCACTTTATCCAGATACCATGTATGTCCAACTTGGCATTTAATATTATCTCCATCTTACCTTAAGCTCTTTAAAAACTAGTCACGTTAGCATATATTTGTTATTACATATGAGGTCCCTTCAGAATATCTGATGCACAGGACATCTTCTAGCCATAAGTTACATGCTTCCATTCAGCTGTTAAAGGTTTTTTCAAATATGTGCAGGTGTCTGATATTTTTGCAGACTCCCACTTCAGGGTATTTTCTGATAGCTTGCAAAATGGGGGAATTATAAAAGTATTACGTGTGCCTTCAGGTGCCAAAACTTATTCGAACACAGCTCTTAAAAAAGGAGATTTGTACAATGAAGCAACCAAATCTGGAGCCAAGGGTTTACCTTTCCTAAAGGTCTTGGATAATGGTAAAAAATGTTTTTTTATTTCCTGAAATTTTTGTGTCAACCTTGAAGACCAATGGTTTAAGTTGTTTCAAAATTTCACCATTTCTTTAAAATTTTCAGGTGATGTTGAGGGGATTCCTGCTTTGGTAGCTAGTCTGGATCCAACATCTAAAACCCAACTGTTGAGACGATGCTCGGCAGGACCTGGGGACCTTATTTTGTTTGCTGTGGGTCATCATGCACTGGTTAATAAAACTTTGGACAGATTAAGGTTATTTGTAGCCAATGAATTGGGTTTAATTGACCATGTATGTACCTTGACCTCCCTGGATTTTGTATTTGTATGTACTTCTTTATTTTCTTTGTGTTGTACTTTGACAATAAGTTTATTCTTTCATCTTCTATAATTTTAGTCCAGGCATTCAATACTCTGGGTTATTGATTTCCCCATGTTCGAGTGGAATGATACGGAGCAGAGGCTTGAGGTCTGCATCAGAATTATACCTGTGTTTTGGCTTTTCTATGACTTAACTACTCTGCATTTTGACAAAAAATGTTATATTCACAGGATGTGCTGGTGTATATCTTGTCTTATGATATCTAACATTTTTTGTCTATTTATTTCCTCTGGCAGGCATTACATCACCCCTTTACTGCACCCAATCCTGAGGACATAGAGGATCTTCGCACAGCTCGCGCACTTGCATATGACATGGTCTATAATGGGGTTGAGGTAATTATCAATTTCCTTTTGATCTACTGGAATCTATAAGAGTGGGTACCTTTTACTTTTATACTTTTGCTAACAGATTGGCGGAGGAAGCTTGAGAATTTATAAGCGTGAGGTCCAACAGAAGGTTTTGGAAATTGTTGGCATTTCACCTGAGCAGGTGAGTAAAGGACTCAATTTACTTGCATGTATTGCATGCATCCTATATTTTGCAAAATGCCAAGATGTTGCTTGTGATCCATATTGTGTGACTGCCAAGATGAAAAGACAGGTGGCCGTTGTATCGTTTTAAATACTTGAGAGAACATGGTAGCAAGAATTTGGGAGTGGTTTCCCCAACACTTGCAGACCAACTCAAATTGGGATCAATTTCACTGATGCGTGTATGCAAATTTCTTGTGGAATAATTCGTTTTTGAACTTAGCACATGCAGATTCTTCTTATAATTAGGCTCTTAGCTTTAACTACTCAAGATTCGATATGAGAATCCTAGTAATTGGTTATTGTAAGATTGACCATCCAGCATAGTCATAAAGTGGAACACATTCTATGTTGTCTCCAGGCAGAAGCAAAGTTTGGCTATCTTCTGGAGGCTTTTGACATGGGTGCTCCTCCGCACGGTACGAACTCTATACCCTGGCTTCTCTGAGTTGAGTTTTTTAAAATGCAAATCATTTGTCTTGGTTTAACATTTGGTTGCAACAGGTGGGATAGCGTATGGGTTGGATAGATTGGTTATGTTGTTGAGTGGAGCTAATTCTATAAGAGATGTAATAGCTTTTCCAAAGACAACAACTGCTCAATGTGCCCTTACTCGGGCACCATCAGAAGTGGATCCTCAACAGCTTAAAGAGCTATTTTTTCAGACCCAATAGTACTCTAAATTATTTATGTTTTTCTCATTCTCAACCTCTGATCTAATTTGCAATCAGAGTAACTTCTGGTTTCTGTTGTACCAAAAAAAGAATAGGCAAATCTTGATTCTTATATTTCTGACAATAAAACAAAATAGCATTATAGGAATTACGGACACGGTTCGAGTTTTTCTCAAATAAATGTATATTAGAGCCGAATCTTTTCTTCTGTTTAATCATGAATCTGTGTGGTTCCTGTTATGAGAGTTGGGTGCAATAAACTGAGTGAAATGGTTGGATTTTGCTAGCTGTTACATCCACTATTTGATGTGATTTCAAGACTGCTTAGAAGAGTCAAGACCAGGCTCATTGATAAAATGTTTTAACCAATCAATTCCTTGCAAATTTGTACAGAAGCTAGGCATTCTGACCAAATTTTGGAGAGGATGATACCGAAAGGAGTCATTATTGAGTAAAAGTTGTATCGAAACATCCTCACGCACAATGACCTTATAAGCTTTTCCATTAAGACTATCTTTGGCCGTGAAATGAAATCAAATGAATTGTAATATTATTTTATTGTTTGAGATGAGGGTTTATAACTGAATGAAATGAAACGAGATAGAAGAGGAGGATTTTATACTATATCTCATTTTATCCTAAACAGTAAAATAAAAATCTCTTATTTAGAGGGTTTATGATAGAATATAAAATAATAAACAATTTTACACTATATTATATTTTAAACTCTTCATCCAAACAATATTTCATTATATTACATTATGAATCATTTCATCCCTTTCAAGCAATAATTTTCTAATATTACACCTAGAAGAAGAATTACTTCTTTTAGTTTGACAAGTCAAAATTTTTTTAAGCAGTTTTAATTTTAATTAATAAGCTACAAAAATTAATGACACAATTTATTTAATTTTAATGATGATATATAACTAATAGTTGCATTATCTTTTTCAATATTGCATTTAGTGGGATGATTTTTGTTTACTTTTTTAATTCAGAATTTATTCATTATTAAATATTTATATATGATGAATAAATTTTAAATCTTTATATTTATCTCAATAATATAACATTTATCAATTATTCTCAATTTATTTTATTTTTTGATGTTTAGTACATGTACAATGTATATTTATACTTATTTAAAATTTTGTTATAACTATTTCACATAATGAAAGTGATCAAACTTTAAACTTTAATGTAAACATTAACATATAATATAAAAGTTTTAAATCTAATATGCATTCTAAAAAGTGAAATTGACTTCAAATATATCAGATACTCCCTCCTATCCAAAATAAAAGTCGTTTTAGAGAGATGCACACTTATTAAGAAAGCTAATAAAATGTTTAATATACCCCTTATTAATGGTGTTATTCAAGTGAGAGAAATTGCATGTTGAATTGTCTTGAAAATGCAATCTGTGTAATCAAGATGTGAGAAATTAAAGGGTAATTTTGGAAGTAAGATTATAAACATGCATGAAAAATCACGAACGACTCTTATTTTGAATAATTAAAATCCCTCTAAAACGACATTCATTTTAGATAGGAGGGAGTATTTAATGTATATTATTTAAAGTTATGTAAATGCAACTTCACAATTTTTAATGTTATCATTAATTGTATTACTATATGCACAAAGAAATATAAATAAGGAATCATTACCATAATTGATCCCAATACATTTTAACATTCTCATTTTATGTTTTGTATCCACACAATATTGCTTTCTTATAAGTTTCCCCTAAAGCACCTTCAATTGCTTTCTTATCAATTCATATACATGCTAATGCCTATGAAATTGATAACTCTGCTTTTCATTCTATTACTGGTTCTACTGTCCTTCTGGATACAACTAAGCACCGACTTATAGTCGAAGAATTTATTACTAATTAACATTGCATCTTGAACCTTTCTCCAAATCTATTTTGTGTACTCATATTTGAAGAAGAGGTGGCTTGATGTTTCGGTTGCAGATTTACAAAGAGCACATGTAACTTGAATATAAGAAGCTTAAGCCTATTTTTTTGTTGCTAAACTGTTCTTGAAAGTGAGCCATAGGAGGAAGATAGTGCCAGGTGCATGCTCCAAACAAGCTTATGCCACCCAATTTTTTTACGCTCTCTCTTCAATAGCTCTCAGCATGAGCTAGTGGTGAAAATTCC
>JANSVB020000438.1:1008609-1026234 GCA_025504935.2 Erythroxylum haughtii | reverse complement strand
ATCGGGCTTGGGCCTGGCGTGGCAAGTAGGAATGGACCGATCGGCCCATAGGTGGTCTCGATTGGATCCGGGCCCTGTACGGTCGACCCGACCAGTTTCTATATATAGTTGTAGTATTTTGACTTCAAATTATAAGTTATACAACAATTTTGTTGAATATTGTTGTTATATAATGTTAAATCATTATATTATTCACACTAAAATATAAAAATAAAATTTTATACTTCACATTAAACTAAATTTATACTTTTACATATAATTTAAGTTCACAAGTTTAAGTTAATAAAGTATATGAGATTAAATTTAATCTTATTTAAATTTGATTAAAATTAAGTGCTCATTAAATGTATTCATTGGTAATATTATGCTAATTATTTTTAGATTGAGTTATAACATTTGACTAGTTAATTCATGATTGTTAAGATATATATTATGATATTTTACAAATTAATTTTGCGCATTGTTTGTAATTAAACATAATTAGATATATTTGGAAGTTTGCCTTGGTTGGGACTCTTCAATATAAAATTACATAAAGAATAAAATCCTACTGAAGATAGGATTTTATTATTTGGGATAAAATCACTATATCTAAATAAAGATAGTGTATAGATTTTTGGTGATTTTTGTAGCTATCTTTGAAAGCCTATTTTGATAATAATGGCTATTTAAAGTAGTTAAATTTGTGAAGATTATGATTGACGATTTGTAGTTGCGTTTCTGCTGGGTTTACCTGAGTTTTTGAACTGCAAAGTTATCTTTTTTATGAGGGAAAAACTTGTAGACTTTTTGTTTGTGTACAACTGTAATTCTTGTGATATTTCAGTGATTCTATCTATCGAAGGTAGTTGAATTTTTTGTAATATCTATCTCTATTGGACAGTTGATTTTCCCTACCCTAATGTGTGAATTTTCAAGGCTGAATGGTTGTCATTTTTGTTAGGAAAAATGATAGGTATCTCGTGACTTGGCAGCTAAGATTTTTTAGCTATATCTTGGATAATATTTTTATAGCTAATTTCATATGGATATTATCCTGATTTGTTGAAATGCAAGGTTTCACAACTTTGCTGGGATTTTTTTTATTGATTGTGTGTGATTATTAGCTATGTTTTCTCCAGCCTTTGAACAACTAGTGTGGATTGTATTGATTGTTGAATGTGTTAATCTTGGTGGCTGGTTATCTTTTGGTGTTTTGCATGATTCTTGATGACTCCTGATTGTTTATGGAGTATTGAATTTGTGGCTATTAGTTGTGATTTGTGAGATACGAAAAATTCTCAAGTTCTTGTGATTTTTGCATCACTCATGGTCAATGGTATGTTTATTACTAAGTTGATTGGGTGTTAATCAGGTGTACATTTAGTTGTTGTTGATAGTAGTGGTGGTGTATAAAAAATTCTAGCAATTGTTGGGAATTTTGTAGCTCCAATGTTTCTAACGTTTTGCTGAAGAAACGTTTATATTTCTTGGTGAACAATTTTTCGATTTTTTGTTGAAGAAGTTGGAATTATTAGGGAAGTTATTTTTCTTATCTCAAGTGTAATTGTTTATGTTAGTTATTATTTAATCACTTGAGTTATTTATTTTTATCTTTATATCTAAACGTTATTGAAAAAAAATTTCTATTGAGGTTAGTATGAAATAGTTGTGTTATTGGGTGTGAATTATTTTCACAAAATGTGAGGATGAGGGATAGTATAAAGGGTTGAGTGAGTACATTCAGTAAAACATTATATAAAATTATTGTAGGTAGTAAAAGTAGTAAGTTGGGTGAATACTCCGAAGATGTAAGTAAAAAGTGTTGAACTACGTTAACTAATTTCGGTGTAGATTTGTTTATTTTGTGTTTAATTTTTCTATTTTCATTTGTGTTATAAATAACTGCGGTTGGACCAGAATTTTTGCAAAACTATATCCTTAGTAAATTTTCAATGATCTTGTATTTCAAGTCAGCCAATTTAAAGAAGACTCGTCTCAAAAATTAACTATGCACCTTCCTCCCGCGTTCAACTCAAACTTGATAATGATAATCAGGATTGGTTAATGATTAGTTCATCCGCTTTTAGTGGTGACCATTTGAAATTGATAACTTGGCCTGCATGGAAACAATAACAACAACTGTAAAAGAGACAAATAACGTTGCTAATTGAACAATGAAGATAGAAGAACCCTTTGAAGATGATTATAAAGAGGAAAAAATGATCAGATGAATTTAGAAAATATGAGAAAGTAATCAATTAGATGGAAGTACTTAAAAGATAAAGTAGTGGTCTACTTCTTTTCCAATGAAAATGAAGAGAACAATTCAATATGGCACGTTTCATGTCACTTATTCTTGTTCTGGAGCAGAAGAGAACAGTGTAGAAACAAAACTTGATAAACATGATGGAAAATGACAGGTAAATAAAGCCAACCCAAGTCACCATTTGGATGGTTGATGGTGCTTGCTTGATTGATGGCAACTGATACTGACATTTGCAAGATTATTTACATTTGATTTGTATTAGAGTTAATTATGGTTTATTTAAATCTAATTTATATCAAAAGTCTATTATCAGAAAGTAAAAGTAGAAATAAATTTAATAAATATGATGGAAAAATGAAAGTTCAAAATGCCAAATACTAGGGGTCCCGAATCTGGATGGTTTATGAGGCTCGATTGAACGTAGCCTGAAAGTGATGATTGCAAGATGGTTTTATATAATTCAAAAATAATTTGTTATTTATTCAAAAATATTAATATTTTAAAAATTAAATTAAATGTTAGATTTCTTACCCATTAAGCATAAGTTTTACTAATAATTAGATTTTTGAATTGCAACGGCGTTGGTGTTGGTGTTGTGAACGAGATTCACTTGTGGGGCATAGAAGAGTCGGAAACCAGCGTCCAACCAGAGTCCTTGTTGGACACAGCTGTGAACCAGTTCTAAGCCAACGAGACTCTCAAGAGATCGCACTGTCTATGTACTTGTCCTATCTAAACTAAACCTGTCAACTCTTGCACTGTCTTCCATACATCAACACTTTGCACTCTTGCCTTACTAATTTTTCACATAATCTTTTATTTTAGAAAAGCCTTGTATAACAAATTTACTTTTCAATATCTATTTGTAGATTCTCAAAAGATACTACTTATTAATAAACAACCTACTCTGTGCTTTGATTAGAATAACTTAGTTGGAGGCATAAACTTCTGCGGAGAATAAACTAATCAACAGCTTTGGTGTTAAGAGCAAGAGTTTGAATCTTTTGTCTAAGTTTACGGTGTTTTATTTTATCCTATAAATCTCAGCTATTTATTTATACAGGACTCGTATAAATAAACACAAAATTTACATAAATAAATAACTAAATTTTATAAATAAAAAATAAAACATCGGACAAAAAAAATCCTGTCTATTAAAAGAGTTGCGGCAGGCGCCCAATCCGAACATGTAAAGAAAAGCAAAACGACAAAAAGAGGGAATCAAAATTTTGCGTTTTGGATAGAGATGCGCATCGCTGGCACACTCAGCCTCTTTCTACCTATGTGTACGTGCGCTAACTGGTAGACAGCTCAACTCTTCCACCCCCACCACGCACGCCCCATGCAATTTTTCCAAATTTATTACACTGCTCCCACTCCTACACTACTCCCATGAGCTCATTCCATTTTCAGCTATCCCTCAACCGTATGATACGATGAGAAGAAGGAATACTTGATGGACAAGCTTTGAATTCCATATTTTCATATTGGCATGAATAATACTTGCCAATTTACCATTTGTTTTAATGCTTATCTTTTGACTAGGATTGTCAATTATAACTAACTAATTATACTTATATGCCAAGTTACTTGCCAATTATATACACAAATTCATTTTTCAACTACATCAAGGATTAAAGAAAATGACTACAAATTATTTGTAACTTTTTAATTTAAAAACAAACTTTTTATTAATTAAAGTCCGATTACATATTATTAAACTTATCGAAATCTCAACTTATTATATATTGACAATAATTTATATATATATATTCTCTTATCATCATTAATGAAGAAAAAAAAAAAAAATGAGCCCACAGCTGTCCTTTAAGCAGTGCCTTACAATACCATACCTCTCTTGTCCTCAAAGCACACAGCTAAGTCGCCAACGTTACAGCCTGTCTCGATCCATCTCTCTTTGGTTTCTTCATCTAGTCCGTGACAGTGACACTATATATCTCCTCAGCGAACTCCAAACGTTTCTCCCTGTTCTCAACTGCGACGCCGTCTCCGCTACCTCCTATCACTACCGCCGCAGCCATGGATCCGTGCCCTTTTTTGCGGGTCCTCGTTGGTAATTTAGCAATCAAGTTGTCGACTTCTTCGTCGTGTTACTGCAAGATCAAGCTCAAGAACTTCCCTACTCGACGAGCTACAGTCCCTTTAGCAGACCAAGCTCCAAGCCACGAAAAGTTCAATTCACTAGCTGCATGCTTCACTCTAAACAAGAACCAGATCAATGGTATCTTGGCGTCTAAGAAAGTTCTTAGTTTGAGCGTAGAGGTGTACCAACGTGATGGTCCGACTTGTGGGTGGACTAATGGAAAGCTTTTGGGGAAGGTGACTGTGCCAGTTGATCTCCGAAAGGTGGAGTCTAAGCCTTGTATGATGCACAATGGTTGGATTAGTATTGGCAAAAATAAGAGAGAGTCGTCGGCTCAGTTTTGTTTGTGTGTAAGAGCTGAGCATGATCCAAGATATGTGTTTCAGTTTGGTGGGCACCCAGAGTGTAGCCCGCAGGTTTTGCAAGTGCAAGGAAGCGTTAAACAGCCAGTTTTCACTTGCAAATTTAACTTGAGGAATGCCCAAGATAGGAGTTTAGGATCAAGGTTGGTTTTTTCAACTCCCCTGCTGTGATTTCTTTTGTTTAAATTTTTGTTCTTTTTCATTGCTCATAATTTGATTGATGAGAAAGTTTGAGGAAAAAAAAGTGGAAGAAAATTGTTGAAACTGTTGAAGATTAGGTAACAGGAAAGTATTCCTTGTTTCAATGATGAGAAGTAATTTATGAAGGAAAAAGTTGATGATTTTGTTAGAATCTGAAGATGCTATGTTTGTAGAATGAGCTACTCTTAGCTCTATGTTCTTTAACCAAGTGATGATTTTTATTGCGACATTTGTGTTCTGCTTGTCTTTTGAGTCTCCAAGTCATCCTAATTTATATTGTGACATTTGTTTAGGCCATCAATGTCAGAACCAAGCACATCAAAGAATTGGTTGTCCTCTCTCAAGTTGGAGAAAGACCAACCCACAAAAGAACGAAAAGGATGGACAATCACAATCCACGACCTGTCTGGCTCACCAGTTGCAATGGCATCAATGGTGACCCCATTTGTGCCGTCGCCTGGGTCTGACCATGTTAGTCGGTCCAACCCTGGGGCATGGCTGATTCTTCACCCGTCACAAGGCACCTGGAAGCCCTGGGGTCGCCTGGAGGCATGGAGAGAACACGGTACACTTGGAAACCGCTTTGAACTAATACATGACTCAGTTGCTGCCACACCAACCACGGCCACCGTGGTCAATTCAACTATTAGTACCAAAACTGGGGGCAAGTTCACCATTGATATGACCAATAGTCTTGCCACCCCAACATGTAGTCCGCACAGCAGTTGTGATTTCGGGTCTGTGTCAGGATCAGGATCATGGTCTGGATCCGATTTTGGAGTTGGATTCTTGTCACAGTTCTCGTTCAAGGGTTTTGTTATGTCATCAACCGTAAAGGGTGACAAAAACTGTGCCAAGCCTGAGGTGGAAATTGGGATTCAACATGTGAACTGTACTGAGGATGCGGCTGCTTTCGTGGCACTAGCAGCAGCTATGGATCTAAGTATGGACGCCTGCAGGTTGTTTTCGCATAAGCTAAGGAAAGAGCTGAGACAACAGAGTCAGAATCTTTTCGTTTGATGACGGGTTGTTTGTCGTTTTTTGAGGATTGGAAATGAGTTGGTTAGGTGTTGGATTCTTTTTCATCGGCTGATATAACTAACAGCAGTTTTTGAGCTGTATGTTAATGGATTCATTTTTTTGTACAGTACAGAAAGGAATGGCAGTCCAGGCTTTAATTCTTAATACATCTTTCTTGTGTCACGCGCATTTGTTATCATGTAGTTCACAATTCAGTTCATCTATATATTTCTTTTTCTATTGTTCTACAACTTCTGTAATTTCTGTTTCTGGTGAGAATCCAACGCTGGTAGCTGTCAATGTCAATAATTAACTTTTAAGTTGGCAAAGAGTTGTGAGCTTCTCTTTTCCTTTTTCAGGTCGACTGGTAACATTTGTCTGCAACCTACAGGCCAATCCAAGTTGGTTATTTTTCTAGTCTGTCATCTTCAAGCTCCCGTAGCTTATGATTTAAGCTCATAGAACTTGATCATTATCCGAAACATTTGACCACTCTCTCAAAATCTATCCTTCGGCAACAGTTTAAAGTAAAGCACATGATTTGTTGTTCAGGAAATTTTTGTCGAATCCTATTTTTCTCACTTTTGTAGTGCGTACAGCTATATGGGTTGTCTCTTTCCAAGTTTCCACTCGAAGAGAAGAGTTGCTTGCTTTTCTAACTTAGAAGTCGAGTGAGTTCTATTCAATGTGGCACTATAAACACATAAATCACAATGCCTTGGCATGTTCTGTTCAATGACAGTGACAGAACAAACACATGAATGTCTAAGTATGTTATTCTCTATTATTGTTGGAAATATCTAGAGTTGGTAGTCTTAGCTGGGCCTGGTCAGATGGCCTAACTTATTTTGGGTGGTCTGGAATCGACTTCGATTTATGTTTGAGCCTTTTAGGGTGTCAAATCGAACTAGAGATGGCCTAACTTGTTACCATACTTCCCAACAAATGGTATCATAATACAGTTAAGACAATAACAACTTCAGTTGTAAGGTTTGAAGTGAGGAAAGTAATGGAACTAGGAATTTCAACTTTTGGCAACAAAAGGTAAGGGATTTGTGAGCGTATCGAGACATGTTGCAGGGATTATAGGATGATAAGTCGAAAGACATATATAAGGTCGACTAGGAAGAGTTGCAGCCATAAATAGATAGAAATATTTGATCATAATTAGCAAACAAGGTCATATATCACGTTATGGATATTGCATTTCCTGTGGAGATACGAAAAAAGTTGAAGAATAGATAAATGCTAAAGACTCTCACAAAAAAAGTATATCTGAAGCAAAGATCGTACATGTTGAAGATGTAAGTGGAAATAGATCTGGAATAAGATATCAATTCTTTTAATTAAATTATTAGTGATCTGCTAAGAATCGAGGAAATTTTTGCAGATGAGGATAAATTAATGATTATATTTTATTCTTTACCTATTTTTTGTAAACATTTCCTCATATCAGATAAGGAGACAAATTGTGTAGAGGATATCATCATTGCATTATTAGCTCAAAACTAACAAAACTAAATAACAATAAAAGCTCTTAAGTCAAAGGGTTGTATGTGAGGAAAACTTAGGATTATGGGAGGAAGTAGGGTAAGCATGACTTAACTAAATGAAGATCTAAACATAAATATAAGATAACAATATGACACTATAAGTGCAAGCAAAGTGTACATATCAGGATGGAGTGTCCAAATAGGAAAGAGTAGAAGGAAGAAAGAAAAATGTATGATTCCTCAAGGTCTTGCAATACATCGCGTAGTGGTAACTCAAAATTGTAACATAGAGACATATTAGGTGTTTCAACTAGTAAACTTCAGCATTCATGGATTTTGAATACATGACGCTCATATCACATGATATTAAATAAGGATTGATTTGTGTCATACACGTCAGGAAACTTTGCCACTGTCATGTTGGGGATGATAAAGGTTAAAATCATCAAAACAGGACAAATCAAATTTAAAATATTTGATGATGTTGAGTGGAGTCTAATATGTACCAAATTTGAGGAAAAAAAACCTGATATTTTACATGTTAATAATTTTACATATAAAACTGACGGGGACAATATTAAGTTGATTAATGGTGTGATGAATGTGATGGAAGGGAAAAGACTAGCAAGAAACATCTACAAACTAATACGGGTATAATTATAGGTGGATAATTATAACAGTAGAGTAAAAAAAAGATAGTATTGCATCATGACACATGTGACTCATGTTAGTGAGCGATGGATGAAAAAACTTCATATAAATACTGCAAGATAGAATTCTGCAAGTTTTTGCTCTTAGT
Source organism: Erythroxylum haughtii (assembly GCA_025504935.2). Taxonomy (NCBI): domain Eukaryota; kingdom Viridiplantae; phylum Streptophyta; class Magnoliopsida; order Malpighiales; family Erythroxylaceae; genus Erythroxylum; species Erythroxylum haughtii. Next base: position 1,018,007 of record JANSVB020000438.1, on the reverse strand, counting down.
AAAATTGTGTTCCTTGCATTTCTTTTTTCAGTCTATTACATCATATTCTTGTTTGTAAGGTTTTAATAAGAAACTTAATTCTATCATTATCGTGTTTTTAGGGTTTGTTTATATCTCTTATTATATTAGGGATTCTTCTTGTTCAATTCCTTATTTAGTACATGTCATATCAAGGTTGTTCTAATCCTTATTATTTATAATATTATTTTACAAAAAAGGAGAAAAAAAAAGGAAAAATGAGAGAAAAAGAAAGAAAAAAAGGAAAAGAAAGTGACACCAAGAGGCAAGAGTAATGGTCTAAAGCAAATTGTTCTTAAATATAGTTTGAAATTCTTGCTATTCCTTCATTGTTTTATTTTATTATTGTATTTTGTGCTTAAACCTTGATTTATTTATCTTATATAATAGTATTTATTATTTTTTTGACCTAATGATGTTGAATTCTTGTTTGAATTTGTTTAGTTCTTTAAAGAACTTGTAAAAGAATCAAAAAGTGAAAAAAAAAATGCAAGAGAATGTAGATAAGTATTGAGAAAAGCTAAGTAAAGAGTAAAATACAAGTGATTTATCATCTTTAAGGGTATATATGTGGAGGAGTGCATGAGAAAAAAAACTTTTCTTACAACTTCCACATATGTCTCCTAAAGGTGTTCAAATGTCGAAGGAGGAGAAGGATAATTTATACCTTGTGGAGGTTATGTAAACATCATTTTGAAAGAATGAACATGATGTATAATAAGGTCATGGATACATTGGAAAAACAATTATAATAGACTATCGAAATGCAAGGGAGATATCAACCCCGAGTGAATAATAAGAGGAGCATACTAGGCATAATCTAATAGCTCCAATGATAGTTGATAAGGGGAATGATGAATTAAGTGCTAAAGATGTTGACCTTGCAGTTGATGTCAAAAGAGATAGATTTAGCTATTAGAGAGGAGTTATGCATGATTGGAAGCAAAAGGGGAGCTTAGAATTAGAGGAGCGGATGAGAATCTTAGCAGCATCAAGATGACAATATCTTCCTTTAAGGATATTATTGATCCTAAAGCTTGTTTAAAGTGAGAAACAAATATGGAATTAATCTTTGACTCCTACAATTATTATGACTAGAAGGTAAAGCTGACGATAGTAGAATTTACTAGTTATGTCATAATTTAATAGGATCAAATAGTTAATAATGGGAGAAGAAACTAAAAGTGAACTATAAAGACTTAGAATGAATTTAAGGCTCTTATAAGGAAGAGATTTTTGTCGAGCCATTAGTATAAAGATATATATTAGAGGTCAAATTTTTTTACCTAATAATCAAAATTTGTGGAAGATTATTATAAGGAGATTGAAGCAATCATAATCTAAGCCAATTTAAAGGAGGATATAAAAGACACTATGACAAGATTGGATAGGTTGAATAACAAAATATCCAATGTAATAGAGTTACAACATTATATAGAATTGGAAGACATGACACATATAATTATGAATATAAAGAGACACTTAAAAAATAAAGGAGCATCACAATACATAATTAATCTTAGTGATTATTAGGGGCCTAATTAGGAAAAGGATGATAAGGGTTCCTTTAAAGCAAAGATTGAGCCACCCAAAACTAAAGAGGATATCTACAATTAGGGAAAAAGTAAAATTAAAATTTAAACATCTTGAAATAAACAAATTAAATGTTTTCAATATTTAAAAACATGGAACATTAATTATGAGTGAAGTGAAGAGAAGTTATATCTCACTCATAGATTATAGTGCAGAGGGTGTTAAGTATGATGTTAAGGATGAAGCTTGTTAATAAGAGGGCAATAAGTTTTTAAATCGAGCAAGATGAGTTGGAGTACTAGAGGGAAAACATATTCCATACTAGAAACCACATTCTACATAAAGTATGTAGTATGATTGTCAATAGAGGAAGTTAAACTGATATCTCTAACACTACCCTTATCAAGAAGTCGGGTCTGACTATTATCAAAAATCCAAAGTCATATAAGTTTTAATGGATTGATGAATGTGGGAAGATCAAGGTGAACAAGTTGGTGTTGATTATAATGATCAACTGAGATTAAAAAAGAGAATGAAAAAAAAAGAAGAGAAGGTAAAAAAAAAGAGTGATATAAGGTTAAAAAAAAAAAGTGATATAGTATACTTTATAATAACTAACCTATGATTATATATTTTTACAAAGAAGCTTATATTCCTTTTAACGTAGCTAGTGATTTAGAAATTTTCTCTTGAAAAGTAAAGATATGATAAGAGTATGACTAGCTAAAATATAGGATGATTGCATGTAGGGCTGGTCAATTACAAAAGTTGGAGTTAGAGAAAGTTTAAAGATAAAACACTCATCTTGGACTAAATACCGACTCACAATTACTTTGACTTGATTAATATCTTAGGGTATTAGATAAGGCACACATATTCCCTGCAACTTTTGATGAAGACTTTGAATGTGTTTCCTGATTTATCTGGGTTGAATTCTAATGCACAAAAGAGAAAGTTATAAATCTCTACTAATTTCAAGAACTATTAAACCTCGGTCCAATTACTGAGTTGGTCGTATCTTGATGTGCCTATATCAACCAGGAAGCTAAGGTTTATATGAAGTATCCCATTACTGAAATCATTTAAGAATAAGATCAACTCATGGCAAATAGATTTCTTTATAATACAGTTAGACTTCAGCTTATTGTCTCTATAATAAGCAATATGCATGTGCATTAAAGTGTTTATTTATTTTTATTTGGAAAGATTATAAGGGATATTGAAAGATGTATAAAGAACTTCTTATGATTAGGTAGAGCTGGAGACTACAATGGAGCGAAAGTCAAGTGGGAGGAGTACTTGTGCTTACCCAAATAAGTGGGGGAACTTGGTTTGATCTCTTTATAGGTACAACAATCAGTAAATTAACCAACAGGATTTGGAGAATGTTCAACGATAAATAAACCTTATAGTCAAAATGGTTGCATACATACTAACTCTCAAACATAAGTTTTTGGCAAGTTTACACCAATAAGGATCAGTCATGGAGTTTGATACATATGTTATGGGTGAGAGACCAGCTACATCCTCACATTATGTGTCATATTAGCAATAGTGACAATACTTAGTTCTGGTTCGTCAACTGGATAAATTTGGGACCATTATATAAAAAGGGAGACCTAATCCATCTTATTATAAGGATTCCTCAAAATGTAAAGGTGAAAGTGATCATTTCTGGAAGCAATTAGTTTAAGGGGATCATATTGTATTGCCAACAACCTTCATCCTTATTATCCGAATACTCTAGAGGATGTTAGAATAATTTAGATAGGGGATCAGTCATTGAAATTCTCCAGCCACACCTGTTACAAGATATTTTAAAGACATTCATAGAAATTTTTTTGTTTTGATTTGATCTGAGATAAAACCCTAATACTAAAGCTTTTTTCATTAGCTGATTAGTAGCTAAACTAAAGTTGAAAACCAAGGATAGATATGTTGGAAGCCAAGATTGAATGTGTCTTCTCTATAATCCTCACAGGAATCTATAACTCATTTATTTTTCAATGCTCCTATTCTTAGTTTATGTGGACCAAGATTTAACATCTACCTTGTAAGTTCTCTGAGGATAGGGAATGGATGAACATACTCAGATAGGCCAGTGTTACTTGTATGAGCATGAAAAAGATGTGTGCTTCTTCAAGGTAACTTTTAATTACTGTATACATGCAATTTGGAGGCAAAGAAACTCTAAGCTTCATAACAATATCTCCATGGGTAAGCACAAACTAATAGATAAGACCATATGCTAGATCAGGGAAATTGTAATAGCTCGCAAAGCACACGAACGTTTCAACGTCCAAATATGATGTAGTTGGAATTTGTAGTGGATTATTCATTATTAAAAACTATTTTAAATTATATTATAGATAATTATTTATAATTAAATTTTAACTAAGATTAATTAAATTTTAAATGAATAAAATTAGATATATTTAAAATGACAATAAACTTCTTATGATAAAATTTACAAATTGAAACGAATTAAATACTCTTAAATAAGACAACGAAAACAACACTATTCTATTAGAAATCCTAATGAGATAGGGGGTCTGGGGAAGTCTAGAAGTGCATAGTCTTACTCTTAACTAGTACAGAAGTTATTTCCGATAGACTTGTAGGGAAAAAAGTTTTTAAAAATAATTTGAAGAAAACAATAGCTAAATACATAAATAAATAACTGCATAAATAAAAGTAAAAAACAGAAATAGAAACAAAAATAAAATAAAAATTTAAAAATAAAGATAAAAGTAAGTAAATAAATAACCAGACAAGAAAGAAAATAAATAAGTACATAAAACAAATAAGTAATAAAAAATATGAAATAAATAAAATAACTAAAGAGACAAATACTATAAACAAAAATATTTAGACTAAATACAAGACGAATTAGAAGAAAAATGTTCAAAAGGCATACATAAAGTGAAAAACCTCTCCATATAGATTGTCTTCCATGTCCTAATTTGTCACACTAATTAAATAAGAATATATTTAAATTTACATATTGAAATTAATTAGATACAATTAAATAAAAATGTATTTAAATTAAATTTGATGAGATACATTTACAAAAAAAAAGAAATAAAATAAATGAATGTTAAAAATTTTAACAAAATTATCAGAATTAGTTTAAATACCATTGAAAAAGCTTAACATCAAATCAGCTTTCTTAATTTCGCTAAAGAAGCATTCCATGTCGGAGGCTTTCATCAACAATAGAAAGGAAATCAGACAACAGTAGCATAGATTACAGAGAAGCTCAAGTAAAAAGGCTCAAAAAAAAAAAAGGGCGGAAACAAGGATCTCAAGAGGGGTAGACATAAATTATACGTGATTGTAAAGCTGCCAACAAAAGTCTGTAAGAAACGCATTTTCTTGCCACGGAAAAAATACTTCATTGCACTTGAGCAACAAAGGCCCTCCATGTTTGTACAACAGAGCAGTGTAAAAACATATCATAAGCAGATATGAGTATTTTGTTACAGTTCTCATTCTGATGCTGTATCTTTACTGATGAAACCTTCCGTATCATCCTTTGGCAGGGTATCTAGATCAATGCGAGCATTATTGGCATCTTGTTCAATTCGATTATCAGAAGAATCAACGTGTTCATGTTTATCTGCTGCTCTAATTATATCTTTGGTAGAAGAGCTTGAATTATCATCTTTTCCACCATACTCATTATCGTTGCCAGAATTCACATCAATGGCAGGATGTGAAGTATCCTTTATTTGCCTGGAAGATTCAGAGTCGAGCTCTGCATCAGCAGCAACATCAGGCTTGGTGGTCTGATCAGAACCACTGGAATCTAAATTAATAGATGAATTTGAGGAACCTTTTCCATTTGCTTCTACAATACCTGTTTCATGGGAGACCGTCAAATTAAATTGCAATTGCCTGCTGTCTGAGACAGTGTTCCTATTAACATTCTCCAACTCGGTTAATTTTTGGCTAGATATCGCTTCAGTGGTTGCACCATCAACAGTTGCCTTTTGAGCTTCAGTTGATTTTGATGTATTGTTTAGTGTTTCACTCGTCTGGAATGAACCAGAAGCATCTGTCCTCCCATTTATTGAGTTATTACCAGTTCTGGCAGTTACTTCCATCAACTTATTGCTATTTAGCTGTTGATCGCTGGATACAGAAGTATTTTCAAGCGACTTGCCATGATGGTTCGGAAGGCTTATATTGCCATCTTTAGTTTCACCTGAAGGAACAGATTCAGCTGTTACACCTTGTTTCAACTGTGATGCTGAGTTGTTCTGATTACTTATAACATCCTTGATAATGTTTTCGTCCAATTTTTTAGTCACCAAGTTCTCACTTGAGTTCTCTGAGCTTTTCCCGTCAAGCTCAGAGTTTTTAACTGGATTATCATGGGTCACAGCATTTGAAGCATCATCTGCCTTGTAATGTTCCTCCCGAGCATCACTCTGTTTATCAGATTTATTCCCCTCAATTAGATCACTTCTTTCCAAGTTCCCAGTCGAGGCATCAGCATCTGATTTCCCAGGTTCAGTGCTTGTAATTGTACTATCATGGGCCACAGCACTGGAAGCATCATCTGCCTTGTAATGTTCCTCTCTAGCCTCATGAGCATCGTCCTCGTGATCCTCTAAAGAAGTGTCCTGATCTACTTGAAGCTCCTTGTCTTCACCTTCAATATTCTCAATTTCCTTTTCATCACCTTCTTCCTCAATTTCTTTCTCTTCTTCAACAAAATCTACTTCTTGCTCAGCATCTCCTTCTATTTTCCCTTTATAATGTTCATCTATTCCATCATCACCCCCTTCTCTGTCCTCATCTTCTGTCTCTTCATCCTTGGTTTCGTCTTCCTGCTCTTCTTCTTCATGCTTGTTTTCATCTTCTCTGACTTCTTCATCATGCTTAGGTTCCTCCGTGTGCTTAGAACCTTCTCCTTGCTTAATCTCTTCTTCATCTTCTTCTTCTTCTTGATTTTGTTCACGGTTAAATTTTTGTTTCATATTCATTTCTTCTTGCCCTTCATTTTCCTCTTCTTCATCTTCCTCATTTCTGTCATCCTTACTCAACTCTGGCACACGAGGATGGAGGTCTTTCCTTCCAAATTTTAGAATCTGATCACCACTTTGAGCTCTGGTAGAGATTTTCACATCTTTCTCATCAAGCTCCTTCTTCTTATCATGAGAACGCTTGACTTGGTAGATTAACCAAAAACTGACACCTAGCAACACACAAATCTGCAAAATATGCTTGAACTTAATTCCTTTGGATCGAGCATTTCTACTTGGCACCCGCTTGGTCATGATCCCCACTATACGAGTCCAATATTCTCCCTCTGTACAGCAAGTCAGAACTGTCCAAGAGTCCACTATATTATAATATTTGCATAGTGAAAGGAGTTCAATTGACAAAACAATCCATAAACATCTACTTTGAAAAAAAAAAATTAACTAACTCTAAAGGAACACAAATGTTCATGCCTTTCATATAATTTTTCATTTTCTACACATTACCACAGAAACAAGTGAAAGAATTTGATATCAATTCGGCTTCATCTTCATCTTGTTTTCCAGCTATAAAACAATTGGTTACTGCTTCAAGTTGTTTAAAATTCTTCAAGATTTGTTTTGAGCTTTGGCTATCCTTCAGATATAGAAGGCAAAGAAAGTTAATTTCTCTACCAACTGTGCGCATTTTTTAGATATATTATGTTTCCACATCACCAGTATGAAAATTTGCAATTGTCTGGCCATTTTCAGGAACAATTTTGTGCACTACTGCTCAATCGTAGCAACAGTCTAGTTTAAACTTAAAGCAATCGATTAAAACAGATCAGAAATCCAAGTTTATTCTACTTTCCTAATCATTCATCCGAGTAAGACGACAGACATCGAAGTTTATTTTATTTTCGTAATCACACATCCAAATAAGACTAACACGCGCAGGACTCATACCTGATTTCAGTAAAGATATGAATTAGTACAAGAAAGGATGCATATCACTAGCGAGAAATTTTATCACATTTAAACAGAAATTTCCTGAAAAAAGAAAACAGAGCTCGAAAGCAGAATCCCAGAAGAAAACAACGAAGGTGAAGTCAAAATCACCATAAAACCCTAAACACCAAAGTGAAATACACCAAAGCTACATCCAACAAACCGCATCACACACCGTTAATCCATACCCAAAATTTAACCTTTAGCATTAATATTTCAAACCCATCAAGTAAAATGGTCGACTTCAAACACTAAAGCTTAAATAACAGAATAACAACTCGAAACACCCCAAAATCGCCAATAACCTACAGAAGAAATGAAGGAAAGAGAGACTATAAAGTAACACTGAAGTCGGATCGCTATTAAAGAAGAAGCGAAAGTACCTGGAGATAGAGACTGAGACAGCACAGGAGAAAAACAATCCCTACAGTTAAAAAGCAGAAGCAGTTATTGCCTTTCTGGTGAAACAGAAACAGAGATGCCTTAAAAGCGTGACATATCTAATTTCTTCTCTCACTTTTGTTGGACTCCACTAGACCAAAACAATGGAGTGGAGGACAGTGATGAGCATGCGCCGAGAGATCCAAAGGAAACCGCTAAAGCAGTAGATAGGAGTCTCCGTCAAGGGGACGTCATTCGTCAATTTCCCTAAATGGACGGGCATGGCTAAGTTGGGTCACAGTAAGCAAAATTAATGGGTTTTTTTTTTTTTAGAACAACCAGCATTCGCCGACTTTCAAAAAATTATTTTAAATTTTTTATTTTTATATCAGCTATTTCAAATTCTCAGTTACCAAATTGAATAACTTAACTGAAGATTAAGCCGGTCCGATATCAAAATCATTTATTATTATTATTATTAATGAAGCCAATCGAGTGCATTTTTTTTAGTTATTTAAATATATGTAATGAATCAAGTGAGGCGTTAACTTATTGTTTTAATAATAAAATATATTATTATTAATAAATTTATTTTTGGTAATATGTGAAAAATCAAATTTAAAGAAATGACGAATTGAATAAAAGGGTCAGTTGAACGAACAGGGCAATCGAAAGAAGGAGAAAATTAACAAAATAGAGCATGTATGCAAGAGTTTGCTTAAAGAACACTAGTTGATACACTAATGACCAATCTCATAAATTGACTGATTAATGCCATTAGAAGTGGTTCTTATTATGGCTAATTTTTGTTTCTAACTATCATTTTAAATTATTTTGAGTATAAATACGAGTTATATGAAGGATCTTTGGTAATAAAAGGGAATGTTGGGAAGGTTCCGAGGGATTTTCATTATATTCATGCATATGTGAGCATGATATAAACCTTTATTGAATCGTGTGGTCAAGAAAGGAGTTACTGAGTTATACTTGAGCGATTAAGATATTAATCGTGAGTCTAATTAAATATTTTAAGGTTCTTCTTCACCCATAATCAATGTTATGAATATCGTTTCAGTCTTAGTATCAGATTGGTCCTAAAACGATACTGTACCAGCACTAGTTAATATTAAATACTATTTTGGGCAATTTTTAAATTTATAAAATAGTGTTTGAATTATTTAAAAATTACAAAATAACTCATTAGTATATTGTACTTTATATTTTATAAATTGGCATTAACCATGTCTCCAAAAATCAATAACAAAATTTATTTATTTTTATTAACATTAATTTTTAGATATTTCATATATAAATAATAATTAGAATTAATATGAAAAAAGATAATCTTCATACAAATATAAAATTAAGAATAATACAAAGTGTTTAAAATATTACAATTTCATCATATATCAAATAATAATTACATCAAAACATCAAATAAAAAGAACAATAAATATCCTTAACTCTCAAACTATTATAATTTATGAC
>JANSVB020000438.1:993940-1006633 GCA_025504935.2 Erythroxylum haughtii | reverse complement strand
TGAATTACTTGTTATATTAAGAGTCATAGTAAACAATAAAATTTAATTATTAAAAAATATATCTAAATTAATAATGATAATAACATACCTTTCTCAAAGCTTTAAATTGTAACGAATGAAGACCAAGTCATTCAATCTCTTATACTCCAATCTATTCCTTTTCTTAGAATGGATGAATTCAAATGTGTTCCAATTACTTTCACAACCTGTTGCACTAACACATTGACTTAGAATTTGAATTGCAAACTTTTGTAATTCTGGAACACGAGTTCCGAATTGATCTTACAAAGAAATTGTAAGTTGTAAGACGATAAAGTAGCGTTATAAATAAAATAAAGTGATAAATAATTTTTAACAAGTAATAAAAGTGAAAAATATATAACAAGATTAAAATTTTCCCTTTGTCAAATAATAGTTGACATCTTAAAATCCCCAAAAGATTACTTATAAAGCTCCATTTGTAAGCTCAGGAGATCTTACATCATTTCATGGGCAACAACTATTGTAATAGTTAATAACATTCTCCTATTAACTTCAACTTTCTTTGTAAAACCTGGACTGAAATAAATAATATAATTCAAAAATTCTCCAACAGCAAATAATAAAAAGTAAAGTTGCTTTCCCATCTATTATTAATGACTGCAAGATAAGGTGTGTATAAAGTAGGTATATTTTCAGATTAACCTTAATTACTTTCTTTATTCTCTCAATGACATTAAAAAATAACTCATTGTTGCATTTTTATCATTATTAGCCAAATAAAGTACCCTCACCAAAAGTTCACAAACTTGGATGATAAATTGACATTAGAACCAAAATTCAATATTTTTAAGTATAATTCTAGAAACATCCAATCTAACGTTAGACCTAACATACTGAGATGCAACCCACTTATTATTTGGAAACATCTATTTCAACTTTTTCTTCATCATAACAAAATATGAAAGTGATAAAAAATTCGTTGCAAATCTTGTAATATTATGATGACATAAATTCCTACCATTAATAAAATCCTTTTTCATTAAATTCAAGACTTATGCATGATTATGGATGAACTTGATCACCTTTTTAGCTTTCTGCACAATCTCATTAATAATAAGAAAATACCTAACATCCTTTATATTTTTCAACATTAAATCAATGTAATGTGTAGCATAAAGAATTAAAAAAATTACACTTATTTTATAACCTTCTTCCCACCGCTTTATAAATAGAATCATTGTTAGTAATAAACTGAATAGTATTTTTTTGACCCTACTTCATTCACAACTTCATTAAATATTTCAAATAAAGTATCATTATTTCTAAAAAGGCATCAATAAACTTCAAAACATTAAGCCCTTTGCAGATTAAACTAAAAAATTAATAATAGGCTCATGTCCTATTTGTTCAACCATCATATATAATTGAACACTCATAAGTAGCCTAATATATTATTCTTTCTTCCGAATAACTTTTAATTCATAAACTAACTAAATGAAAAGTTTACTTTTATAGTCATCAATAAAAAGAGCTTTGTATCATAGACTGTAAGAGGCTATAACATTCACCATAGGCTGATAATAATAAAATTGGGAAGCATTGAATACTACACATGTATCATACCACCATTTAGTCATTGTCATATAAATATTGTGGGTTGCTTCTCTTGATTGCATGACACTACGAATTGAAGACTGAGCAAACAGTGGCAGCAATGGTGGACTGGTGGAGGAGAGCAACTGAGCAGCAGGCGAAGGAGGCTTGGTGGACAAGTGGAGAGGCATACTAGCAGGAAGGGAGAAGCAATGGAGATGGAGGTAGACTATCAAGCAAGGAGGCGCAGTGGAGAGGGGTGGTGGCTGAAGGATGAAAACGATAGTGAGAGATGAGCAGTGAGAGTGAGAGGAAATTTTTTTTGGTAAGGACCGAAAATGAGAGTGAGAGTGAGAGGTGTGAGGGGTAGTTTTGTTCAATTTTTTTTTACAATTTAGTCAATTTTCATAATACTAACTGGTATTTAGCCGATATTTCAAATAACAATCAGTATTGGTCGGTACTAGGCAAAACTTCTAGTATTGATCAGTATCCAAGGCCGGTATCAAAGTAGGAGATTTCGTACCATTTTTTAGGCTATATGATACCTTCTAGTCGGTACCAGCTAGTAGAGTATGAAATTTTAAACTTTACCTGTTACTAAAAAGATTGTAAAAGGGTTTATTTTCACTCGTGACAAAGAAGATTATGAAAGAGTTCCTCTTCACTCAAAAGAAGATGTAAGTACGAAAGACTCTCTTTTCCATGTTGATCTTAGAGAGTGGATATAAACTAAGGATTATTTAGAAGCACTATTATAAATTGGATTTATTTCTTTTTCTCACTCTTTTTAGTTATTTATGTAATTATTATATAAATTTTCTATAATCATTCATTTTGGCAGGCAATTCATTTATTAACTTTTAAATTGGTCAAAAAGAGAACATATATAATTTACCTTCTCTCTTGTGTGCAATTCGGGGTTAACAATCGATCCTATAGCTAGTCTCATTTATACACATAATTTTCTTCCAAAATTTAGGTAAAATCATTTTGATACAATTTGATTCCAAAAATCATTTTGACACAATTTTTGTTTTTTTTTATGTAAATTTTGACACAATTTGATTCTCTTTTTAATCAAGGTGGTAAATGTATAGATAGATCCAATTTCTTCAAAGTTAGCAATTACATATGTTAGAAAATAAGGATGAAACGCTTTCTTTTAATCAAAAGGCTTAATATTTGAAAAGTTATGGAGAATAGTCCTTATGTCCTAATTAAAACAATAGTTAGATAAACTAGAGACTAAGGTATTAACAGATACGAGTGAAGTGATAATGATAAGATATTTGTTGTATTAAATTACAAAGTATTGCTTGTTTTATTTTGTACTCTTAGTAGAAATAAATTCAATATAGTGTTTATGTGTGAAACCTCAGCTTGACAATTAAGTATGGGTCAGATCCAGCCCGACCCAACCTAGCGGGATTGATTCAAATTGACTAATTAAGAAAAATAACTCAAGTTTTGAGCAAATGTTGAGTTTTTCTTTTTTAATTTTCTAGATTCAGACTCTGTGTTGGACTCATGCTTTATGATCTGACTTGACTCAAAACCTGATTATACGTACATAAGCCCACGACCCATATGCTTCTTTCCTTTTTATATCTGTAGTTTCAATATCTAAAAATTAACAAATATAGAAATCCATACCCAGCTGTAAAAATTGCTTGAATTTTTTTTTTGGTAATTAAAATTGCTTGAATTTTAGTGAAGTAAAACAGTTAATTTTTAGATTTGGGTGCATTTGACAATATATCTCTTCTTTTTCTTCTTTAAGTTCTAGTGATGAATCTCGCCTCTTGAAATCTGATTGGGCACATTGTCATGTCCAATGACACCGCCTATAATCAAATCACATTTTATTTACATCAATAATATTTTTTAAGATTTTGAAGAGACTTGTATTAATTTTGAATTGGTGAGAAAATTGTTTATATTTTTATTAAAAGTTTGAGACGAAAGTGAAGTTCATATAAAAAGTAAAAGGTTTGAACCCCTTAGTTAATTAGATCACTCTTCACATATGAAATGCATATAAATGAATTGTATCGTATGCACTTCAAGATCAGAAATGGGTTCAATTAAGTGATTAACTCTTTTTTTAAATTGATCTTAAAGAATCTGATCCTTTAAATAAAGAGAGCTTGGGGTATGTTAAAAGCTTGATATCATTAAAAAGGTCATACCCACTTACGTAAGAATTATGAAATGCATCAGAATGGGTTCGGTAGTCACCATGAAGAATAATATTTGGAGCCAAACTTGTCATATACTAGTCACGAGCCATTAATACTTCGTAGTGTCAAATGTGAAGGAACAGCCTAATGCTGGCTTTTGCATATGATACCCATAAAATGAACTGGGACATCAAGCCGGTTTTTGAATTTTGAATTGATATTCACAGACAGACCTACAGACTGTTGCAGAATGATGATATAACATCAGGAATTTATGTTAGGAAATAATTGTAAAGAAACATTGCTCATTCTATAAGATGCTATGACAGCCTGATATAAATATATATGTTCCTTTGCTTCCTTCTAAAGCTATTCTTACGTAATCGAAAACCTTGCTTCGTCGAACATTTTCTTGACTAACCTTCCCATGCAATACTTGCATGATATAATATATATGTATATATAGTGTATCAGCAACCATTTTCCTGACAATCCCTTAGAACTATCCTATTCCTATCCATCAAGAACCATGTCCCAGATTACTGTCAGACTCGTGATATTTGTCGTGATATTTGTAGCGAACTTGTTACAAGTTTCTTTATCTGCTGTTGTTTCTAGCGGTGATTTCAACAAGGACTTCTTTGTGACATGGGGTCCTAGCCATGTGAACACTTCTGCTGATGGCAAGACACGAAGCTTGACGCTCGACCAAGAATCGGGTGGGACACGAAGTTTATGATATCAACTTACATTGTAGCTAAAATTTTGGTCTCATAGAACTTCTTTCGCAGGATCTGCGTTTGCGTCAAACCAGATGTTCCTGTTTGGTCGGATTGACATGAAAATAAAGCTAGTACCAGGTCATTCTGCGGGCACAGTTCTGGCATTCTATGTGAGTGAAAAGGAGACAGTTAATGAGAATTTCTTGTTTCTTGTTTCATGTTCATATTGGTGATTATAATGCTCTCTGGAGATGATGCAGTTATCTTCGGATCAGCCTAAGCGTGATGAGATAGATTTGGAATTCCTTGGCAATGTGAGTGGCCAGCCTTATATCCTTCAAACAAATGTCTACGCAGACGGGATTGACAACCGTGAAGAGAGAATCTATCTATGGTTTGATCCAACAAGAGACTTCCATAATTATTCCGTCTTATGGAACCTTCACCATATTGTGTAAGACATAGGAAATCAAAGAATTGATCTTTTTCCAACCCCAAAAGGAAGCTGGAATTTTTAATATAATTTGCTTCTTTTGCAGTTTCATGGTGGACTGGATTCCAATTAGAGTATACAAAAATCACGCAGACAAAGGGGTGGCATATCCTAGGTGGCAGCCAATGGGAATCAAAATCAGTCTATGGAATGGAGACAGCTGGGCGACACGTGGCGGAAAAGATAAAATTGATTGGTCAAAAGGCCCTTTCGTAGCTTCCTTCAAGGACTACATAATTGATGCTTGTGTTTGGAATGGAAATCCAAGATTTTGCAGGGCAGATAGTTCCACGAATTGGTGGAACAAGGATCAATATAGTACCCTAACATCCATGCAAAGAAGGTGGTACAAGTGGGTTAGGCTACACCATATGATTTATGACTATTGCCAAGATAACCAGAGATTCAATAACAACCTTCCAACAGAGTGTTCTCTCCCTAAGTATTGACCTAAAGGAGGATATGATTTAATCTCTATTTGTAATTTTTCAATTTGGTTGTCATTATGAAGTTCATTCACTTAATGCTTATGTATTTGCGTGTTCTTTTTTTAGTACTAGAATTGTCAAAACTATTGATATTAGAAAGCTTAAATATTATATTATTTGTTTTTAATTTTATTAACCACATTTATTGAAAAGGCGGACTCGTATGTTTTGGTGGTATGTATTGTTTTAAAATTCAGACCGGACCAGTCGGTTTGACCGATTCAACTGGTGACTAGTCGACTATCTGATTCGGGTGATCCGTAAAAATCGGTCTTTAATTGAACTAGTGAGAATTTGTAAAAACCAGTCGGTTCGACCGATTTGACTATTGGTTCAATAATTTTTTTATATTTTTAAATATTATTTAGTATATTTTTCTATTTTTTAAATATTATTAATATTATATATAATTAAATATAATTATTACATAATTATGATGTCATACCAATTCGACCGATGATTGAACCAGTTGAATCGATCGAACTAATAACTAATAAGACCTTTGATTTAATATCCTGTCCAACTTTCAAAACCTTGATGGTATGAATCGAATTATGGTTCATTTTGCACTAGGCATTAGGGAAATGCCAAGCTAACATCTCTTAACTTAACAGTGAAACGACGTCGCTTAATCCGTTCCTTTGTAAACTCTTGTGTATACTTCCGTTTTATCTCGTCCGCACTTCGCCGTCGCTCTTTGCTTCGACTAACCAAGAGTGCTGAGAGAAATGGAGCGTTCAAGCAAAGAACTTTTGCACTTGGAGAACAAGCTTTCCACTACCAACTCATCTCTCGGTAGGCGATTCTTGTTTTTCTTTTTGCTTATGCGCCTGGAGTTTATTCCTTAATTTTCTTTTTGGTCTGTTAATATGTAAGTGTAGAGACTGCGCTTCTTTTATGGAACACAGACTTGCAGTGTCAAACTAAGATACACCCATCAGCTGGAAAGCCCATCACCAGTTCAGTTCCCCAAAGTCAAGGTAACCCGTTTAAGGATTTTGGTTAATCTGATTCACAGATTCTTTACTTTGTTTGCTCAAGTTTTGATTGATGTCAAATTTGAAAGTTGATGTTTTTAATAATTATTCTATTTGGAGGGGCAGTGTTTTGTGTTAGAAATATATTTGGGCAAATATAATTACAACATTAATTTCATACGCCTAACCACAATCGAATTGCCTAATGTATATTTAATAACTATAATGAGATGGTTAATTTACTAATTGTATTTGAGGTATATGGTAGTACCCTAATAACTATATGTTAGCCCATTAAACTATAGTTCACATCATTTATTAAAATGACACAATTAGCCTATTCTATCTCTTAGGGTAGAACATGTCATAATATATGACATAAGGTGAGATTGTTGCATATATAGTGTGTGTGGGTGTGTAAAAGATAAGGTTGGGTCTTCTACCATCACACTCTCTTGTATAAGGTTTTGGTTTTTCTTTGATAGGTTTTGGTTGAAAAATGGAGAGAATTCAAGACTACATGCTAAGTGTTGAAGATATGATTTCATTGTCTTGTTATGTTCTAAATAGAATGTGATCTTGGTTGTTAAATGTAGTTAATTACTGCATTTATTATAGCACCTAGACACAAAATTGGCACAGAAGATTAGGTGTCATATGTGTGAGCACAAAACCAAACAGTAGCTAGTGCGACAACCGGATCAATGAGAATCCTCTCATTCTTAGGATGAATTTGACATAACAGAGTCTAAACGCAGAATGACAAAAGACAGATGCTTTGATATTTCATATCATTAATGTATCCCTATGTTTTAAAACCCGGATTGGACCGGCCGGTCCAACCGATTTAACCGGTAATTGGTTGGTGGTCCGGTCCGGTTGATCTTTCAAAATCAGCTCTAAATTGACCCAGTTTGAACCGATCAATTGACCGGTTGGACCGGTCAGATCGGACCAGTCCGACCAGTTCGACAATTATTTTTTTTATTTTTTTATTTTTTTATTTTTTATTTTTTGAATTTTTAATATTATATATAATTAAATATAATTATTGCATAATTATTACGTCACATCGGTTCGATCGATGGTTGAATCGGTCAAACCGATCAAATCAGTGACTAGTAAGCTCACCGATTCGATGACCGGTCCGAGTTTTAAAAGATAGATGTATCCTATGTAAATCTGCCACTGATGAAATTAACCATCTCTCATCTTTATTTCCAATGCGATTATTCAACTTCATTGTGGTCTAAAATTCAGCATACGTTGAATTTGTTTTGTGTTGTTACTGGTTGAATGGATATCTTGAAATGGACTAGCGAAATGATAAATAAAGATGAAAAGTGATAAGATTTCATTAGAACAGCCGTTAATTACTGCATAATGTCACAGGACCAATACTTGCTAGCTTATAACACCATCTGTTGGGCCAGGAAGTATGAGATTTGGATTGTGCAATACAAAATTGATATTACGTTCTAAATCCGTACTCAATCAAAGAATTCGCGATCACTAAATAAATAGTATATTTGTAGCTATTTCGTATGAATTATAAGTATTTATTATATATAAAATATTTTTTATTATTAATTAAAATAATTTTTACATTATACCATCAATCAACTTTTTATTTTAATAAATTAAATATAGAAACAAATCAAAATATTATCAATAGATAAATTTAAATTATGCATCAACCATAAAATCATCAAATAAAATTTAATAGACGATCAAGTAACGAATACAAATTAAAGTAATAATGATCTTTTTTTTTTAATGAATTACATGATACAACATGACAATTTTAATGACTTTTTAACGTTGATTATTAACTAATTTAAAATTATATTACATTATCTACAAAGTAATTATTAATTGTGTGAAAACTAATAATAAATTATGTAACTGAAATAAAAGCAATATTTCAAATATTAATAACAACCTCTCAATAAAATTTTTTGAGGATGATAACATCCCAGCAAAAATACTAATTACTACAAGTAGGTAGCTGTCCTGTTATGAAAGCAACAAAACATGTGACGCGTCACTTAACCTATGTATCGGAATGATGACAATTAACTGATTGATGATTACATAACAACTAGTAATAAACAGTGTATTTAAAATAAAATCTTGATGATTAGTTTTTGTCACATGACATGATTCCATAGTAATTTAGAGAATAATCTTGTCTGTTA
The DNA here is from genome assembly GCA_025504935.2 of Erythroxylum haughtii. Lineage (NCBI taxonomy): Eukaryota > Viridiplantae > Streptophyta > Magnoliopsida > Malpighiales > Erythroxylaceae > Erythroxylum > Erythroxylum haughtii. The sequence continues at coordinate 997,997 of JANSVB020000438.1, read as the reverse complement.
AAATTTTGTTTTTATCAAAAAAATTAAATATTGAAGGAAATATAATAATTAAGGGAATAAAAAATGGGTATAATTTGGAACTTTTATTTTTTAATTATTATTAACACTTTACGAATACGTGAGGAGGTCAAATTATTATATTTAACATGTTTAATAATATAGTTATAGAAAGTTTGATTTATAACCCTCAGGGGATGGTCGAGTTGGTAAAACAGAGGGACATGGAATGAAAAGGTCCTATGTTCAATTTCGCTTATCTACATTTTCTCGATCGAGCCTATCGCACAGGACTTGTCTAGTCCAAAATACCCAATTGACATGATTAGCAAGTATTGCGTTAATTCGAAGGTTTATTTAATGCGCATCTAAAAGGTCACGATTGCAGGTTCTTTCATTTTTTTTAATAAAAAAGTTTGATTTACGAGGTGTGAATTGAATAACCCTAAATTATCTCAATATTTGTTTATAAATTCAAAGTTTTCATATTTAATAGGTAACGTGGAAGGGATGCACCAAAAGAAACTAAGTTAGAGCTTAGATATGAGGAAAGTGACAAGTGTCACTTAGGATTTGTACTTTTGTTAGAAGTAGGTTACTATTTTATGAGAGTTGAAAAGTTAAGTTATATGTCTAAGTTCATTCTTCATTGGGATCTTCTTCAAATTGTCTTCCCATACACAGAGTTTCCATCAAACCCCTCCTAAGAGATTTATCTACTTTTCCTTTCCTACACCAAATCCACTTTGCTATTTGTGTCTTTTACCCTAAGAAAAACTAGAAGCTGATCATTGTACATAGTGAAATACGTAAATTGCATGGAGTTTAGGGCTTGAAGATTTTGGAGTTTTCAACAAGTAAGTAGTGAATAAATCCTTTAGAGTTAGGGATTTATGAAAGAAAGTTGATGAGTTACTGTCATCTGCATGAAAAATGGCATTTAAGTGTATATTCATAAATACTGTGTGGTTGGGAGGAAAACAAATTTTGTTATAGTGTTAATTTAGTTTTTGAAAGATTATTAGTGATTAGGTGATGTAAAAGTGATGTTGGAGTTGAAATAGCAATAACTAGATCTGAAACTTCCATGAAACTTCTATACCAATCTAGATAGATTCGTCAAAATGGCCTTCATGAAAGTTATAGTTCTTCCTTTTATTTTTCCAACAGTATATAGTATGAAAATTTTGGACATCTGAGCTGAAAGTCAGGGTCCTTGTAAAGGAAGATGTTCAAAAGTGAAGTTGCTTCTTCTGTCTTTTGTTTCTTCTGTGATGATGTCATATCCTTCTATGTTTTGCTTCTTCCGTCTTTTGCTTCTTCTATAATGACGTCATCTTCTTCTAAGTTTTATTCCGTCTGTTTTTTGTCCCTTCTGAGTTTCACTTCTTCTGAGTTTTGTTCCTTCTGTGTTTTGTTCCTTCTGAGTTTTGCTTCTTCTGAGTTTTGTTCCTTTTGTGTTTTGTTCCTTCTGAGTTTCGTTTCTTCTATGTTTTGTTGACGTGTCTTCTTCTGTGTTTTGCTAACACGTCTTCTTCTGTGTTTTGCTGACATGTCTTTTTCTGTGTTTTGCTAACGTGTCTTCTTCTATGTTTTGCTGACACGTCTTCTTCTGTGTTTTGTTGATGTGTCTTCTTTTGTGTTTTGCTCCTTCTGCTTTTCGTTCTTTTGTGTTTTGCTCCTTCTGCTTTTCGTTTCTTTTGTGTTTTGCTATTTTTTGCCTTTTGCTTCTTCTGTCTTTCATTTCTTCTGTGTTTTGTTATCTTTTGCCTTTTGCTTCTTCTGACTTTTGTTTCTTCTGTGTTTTGCTATCTTCTGCTTTTTGCTTCTTCTGTCTTTCGTTTATTTTGTGTTTTGCTATCTTCTGCCTTTTGCTTTTTCTGTCTTTCGTTTCTTCTGTGTTTTGTGCCTTTTCGCTTCTTCTATACCTATCTTCTGCTCCATTTTTGACCCTTCATAAGATAGAATCTGTCTTCAAATTCTGTATGAAAGTTGTAGATCTTGAAGTCTTCTTTTGAACCATATAAAGAACATCTTAATTTGATATCTTTAGGGAAAGTTATAGTAATTTTCCACTTCTTCTATCTTTTTCCATTCTTCTGCTTTTTCATTTGACTTCATCTATACCTATCTTCTGTTCCATTTTTGACCCTTCAGAAGATAAAATCTATCCTCTAGGTATTCATGAAAGTTGTATATCTTGAAGTCTTATTTAAAACCATATGAAGAACATATTAATCCGATATCTTTAGGGAAAGTTATAGCAAATTTTCCACTTCTTCTGTCTTTTTCCATTCTTCTGCTTTTTCCTTTCGCTTCGTCTAATCCTATTTTCGGGTCCATTTTGACCATTCAGATGAGAAAATCTAACCTCAAGGTCTTCTTCAAAATTGTAGATCTCAAAGTTATCTTTGAAATCGTTCTAATATGATCTTAATCCAACATCTATAGTGAGAGTTATACTATTTTTCCCGAAACAAGTTCAATATGATTGAGGACCAAATCTTGTTTGACTCTTTTAACCATAATTTTGTTATCCGACCTCCATGTGAAGTGGTTCTTAAACCAATAGTTTCTCAACACATTTTTCTATCCCTCCATATATTTTGATAGCTTTTGGTATTGATTGGAAAAGAATAGTTTGAATAAAGTAAGGGTATCGATTGGAAGAGTAGGAATTGGATACTTTACTGAACATGCTTCAGTATTTTGATGATTTCTGGATCAGTAGAACTCCGAATAAGATGATTCTTCTTTCAAGATAAACTAGAGACATGGAGCTATAAATGGTATGAAGAAGTTAAAATCTAATTAAGTTTCTAAGTGTTTAAATTTTGGATAGAAATTGTGTATAGTATACTGATTTGGACAAGAGCAGTCCAAAGATGTTTGAAGTGTATCTTTCGAATCACTGAACCAAATGGATTGATTTTTGTGTCATTGGAAACTTAAGATAATAGAGAACACTTTTCTAGAAGAAAGAGTTATGTCAGATTATTCAAGGGTATTTTTGGCAAGATATTTAAGTATAAAAGACTTAAGGCATAAATGGAAGGGCAAATGGGACATTTCTCAATCATTAAGGGCATAATTGGAAGAAGAAGTGTTGTTTTGCATTTAAGAAGAGAGAAGAACGAATATTGAAGAGAAAAAACATAGAGTGTCCTGAAGAAGAGAGAGAAATATGAAGAGAAGAAGAGAAGGGGAGAAAGAAGAGAAACAAGCTAGGGTTTAACTTTTCTTAGTCTTCAAAAGAGATTTTGGAGTTGTTCAAGAAAGGAAAAATGAAGAAGAGGAGAAGAGCTCCCCTTTGAGCTAAAGATCCCTTCATTTGGTAGAGAATGAAGGGAACCAAGAGAATCCTACCCAAGAGCAAGAGGAAAGACAACCTTGACTTGGATTTTTTGCAAGCAAATTAGGTGGGTAATGTATTTAAAGTTATTGGGTGATTGGCCAAATTCTTGCCTATGTGTTAAATTGTTTGAAATTGACCTGTTGAAAATACATGATGATTTTGATTATGTTATATCGTCAAAGAAGCATGATATCTTGATGTAATTAAATTGTGATTTTTGATCAATATTATGCCTTGAAATATGTCATGACATTTTGTATATATAGAAAGGAAAGAACATGAAAGATGAAAGAAAAGGTTTGAAAGTATAAAAGCATTTTAGTAAAATGATTCTGAGCATGATTATGTGCTTCTGTTTGAGCGAGAGTAGAACTATTCTATTCATCACGTGCACGTTAACAAGAGCCTTCTCCCGGTTGCCCGCTTATGGCATATGAGCTCGAAAAAATGGACTCATTCTGTTCATGAGATAAACTTCGTTTTTCTTATTTTGTTTCATGGAACCCTCGAGTCGTTTGTTGTGCATTTGCGTCTTTAAATTGTCAAAGTATGAAGCATATTGAGTGTTATGTGTTATGAGCGGTTATGTGATTTGAGCTAAATTTGATGAATGTTTAAATTGCTTGAATAATGTATAAATTCTAGAATTGTTAGATATATATATATATATATATATATATATATATATATATAATAGAGTTTGGT
>JANSVB020000438.1:820732-842191 GCA_025504935.2 Erythroxylum haughtii | reverse complement strand
TAACAACCAATTAATCAACATCAATAATTTAACTTTAAAGTTTAAATTTAAAACATAAGGTTAACCATAAGCACCAAGTTATCATTAAATAAAATACATGTACAATTTCCAATTTCAAATTATCAAACTCAATCTCAAATTCAATTCCTCAAACTTAAATTCAATCTCATTCATCAATAATTCAACAATTCAATATTAATAACATAATAAATCACAAGCCAATTTTTACCATTTTATAATCAATAAATCACCATTTCAAAATTAATTTCCAATCCACTTTCTAATTCCAAAATGCACAATGCCAAAATCCAATTCCAAAATCTAATTCCAGCAACACAAATTTCGATTGAATTTCATAACTCACAAATGACAAATCACAAAATACAATCAACCGAAATCCACTTCCATTTTCCATTCATCCGAAATCCACCTCCAATTTTTTCCCCAAATCCAATATAACAATACCAATTTTTAACCCCAAATCCACTATAATCCAACAACCAACTCAATCACAGAAGCAATTATCTTCAAAATGCATGAAAAATGAAACAAAAATGATTAACATTCACCCAAAAAATAATCGGGTCTTCAGTGTTAATCCGGGTCGACGTCGGGTCGTGAGCTTCGGTTGAGCTAAGGTGGTCGTGCCGTCGTTTGGTGCGTCGGAGACTCGAGGAGGACAAAAGAGAAGGCTGAAGCCGGCAAGGAGGAGGAGCGGGTTGAGGTGAGGGAGCTCGATTCGTCGAAGAGTCGAAGGAAGAGCAAACCACGGTCGAAGACTCGAAGGAGGAGGATTGGAGAAGACGTCAACGATGAGGAGGGGACTGTGAGGAGACGGCGAGACACCGAGAGACAGATCGGAGAAGGGAGGAGCAGCGGCATTCTTGCGTGGAGAAGAAGGGGAAACTGAAGAAGATAGAAGAAAAATCCAGAAGCTCGGGAGGGGGTAGATTTTTAGGTTTTGTAACACCCAAATACCCTTGGTAGACCGAATGCGTTTTATGCCCAGTCCTCCTGCTGATTTCGGCTGACAGATCGACTCCCAATTGACCAGGTGTATCTTATGGAGATCAGGTGAGGACCCCCAGATAAAGTTGCGCATAATTTTCTCCAGGTCATCGCACAAGCGGTGCGAAAGCCAAACCGTTTGCATGGTGTACATAGGTAACGCCGACAAAACAGCCTGAGTTAAGGTAATCCGGTATACGAGGGACAGTAGCCTGGCGCGCCACCCTGTAAGTTTCCGCTGAGCAGTATTCAGGATATACTGGTAGGTGTGCCTAGACATTCGCTCGTGAAGCAAAGGAACCCCTAAATACCGGCCTAGGTTAGAAGTGCGTGCTACTTGAAGCCCGTGGTTGAGAAGCCTCGCAGTCTCCCGAGAAACATTCTTAGAGAAGAAAATCCGGGTCTTGATTTTTTTCACTTGCTAGCCGAACGCACTATAAAAAGTATCCAATGTGTTAGCTATGAGCTGAATCTGACTATCCTCGACTTCTGTGAAGAGCACCAGGTCATCGGCAAAGAACAGATGGGATATAAGAGGGCCCGTGCAGCCCAATTTAATTGGTTTCCAAGCCCCCGTCCCACTGTCGCCGAAATGAGGTGACCCAGACGCTCCATACAGAGAACAAACAGATAAGGCGAGAGAGGATCCCCTTGCCTAAGGCCACGTGAAGGCCGGAATGGCTTCAAAGTTGAACCTTGCCAGACTACTCGAAGGGAAGTAATCGTGACACATTTCATAATGACCTAAATGACATTTGCTGGTATGCCAATATCCTCCAGGGTATCCTGAATAAACTACCGCTTAAGGCGATCGTACGCTTTCTCCAGATCCACTTTGATGGCTAGGAAACCGGTGTGACCCGACTTCTTCCGCATAGAGTGGATCACCTCCTGGGCGATAATAATATTATCTATAATATGTCTGCCCGGAATAAAACTACATTGGGTCTTCGCTGTTAAGTGGGGCATGAGGCCTTTCAGTCGGTGGACGAGAACTTTAGAAACGATCTTATACAGCACATTACACAAACTAATCAGCCTGAAGTGGGAGATCTGAGTCGGAGAAGGGGTCTTCGGAATTAGGACCAAAAGCGTGCGATTAAGGGCTTGCTCCCAACATTCCTGACGAAAAATTTGTTGAATGAAGACAACTATAGCTGGCCCAACCTGCCCCTATTGAATCTGATAAAAAAGAGCATTAAACCCATCCTCTCCAGTGGCTTTATTCGGATTCATTGCGAAAAGAGCACTCGAGACCTCAGTAGCCTGAATAGGGAGGTGGAGAGCCTGGACTTGGGTCTCAGAAAAGGGCGAGAAGGCTCCACTGATGGGGAAAAGCGCAGGAGGCCTGTCATCCAGGCTATAGAGTTGGATGAAATGGTCATTAACAAGTTCACGCAGTTGGGCCGGATCAGAGACTCGATGGCCCGCAGAATCGTTCAAACTCTCGACACGCAGCTTCCGACGTTTGGAAAGGGTGATCGTGTGGTAATATTTGGTGTTTCGGTCACCTTTGGAAATCCATTCGCATCTGTCCTATTGGTGCCAATACAGTTCCTCCTCACATAGGACCTGTAATAACTCGTTGCTAAGCTGATCCTCCAACTCCAGTAACGAGTCCGGAGCACCTGCCAACATAGCACGTTGGATCCCTTTCAGTCTGGCTATAAGGTGCTTCTTCCTATAGAATATGTTGTCGAACTCTCGTTGATTTCAGTTCTGAAGACAACCTGATAGCTGGGTTAAGGATTGACTTAAAGACCCCTCTACCGGGTTCCAGGACGCAATGACCACGTCCTGAAAACCCGAATGGGTCAACCAAACATTCTGGAACCTAAACAGCGTTTCTCCCTGAATCCCCAGTGGAGATGGGAAAAGCCTGATAAGCATAGGCCTATGGTCTAAGCCGAGGAAAGGAAGATGCTGATTGACCGTATGAGGGAATTACTGGACCTAGGCAGTCGAATCAAACACCCTATCGAGCCGAGCTTGGACCTGCCCTCTCCTCCAAGTAAATTTAGAGTCTAAGTACCCTAGATCGTGCAGCCCACACTGATGAACCCATTCCCAAAACTGCCTACTCACTACCTGGGTCGATTGGGATCCGCCTCGTTTGTCCGAAAGTTCCAGTTTAGCATTGAAATCCCCCCCCAATAAGCGGTAGAGTTGCCAATCCAAATGAGCGCAGACCAAAGACTGAATTGCGAGGCCACTTGCGGATTAGCATACACGATGGTAAGGTTAAAAGAATGGGACCTAAAATTAACGGTAGTATGTAAGAATTGCCGATGAGCAATCCGAACAGCAATATCAAAGGCCTCATCCCACAGGAGCCAGATACCCCCAAAAAATCCTTCCGCTTCGATTCTAAAGGAAAAATCATACCCTAAGGTACGAATAACCTCCTGGGCCCGAACATGCCTGGTTTATAACTACAAATGTAGTTGCGCATGAGGGTCTAAAACTTAGTCCCGCCTGCGCCTTGACAATTCCATACTAAAATTGACATAAAGAGGGAAAAAGGAACCCTACCTCGGGGTCGCCACCAGGCTCTCAGCTGAATCATCCGTAGGCTCCCCAGAATCAGGGACCTAAATCTCAGGCTGCACCGGGCGTGGGCTCAAGGAATCCTCCTACCCCTCTAAGGCCATCATTATATCCAGCGGTTCGGTATTGGAATGGGTGTGGATGTCAGGAACGGCCCCGGGATCCTCCACCCCCTCCATTCCCTGGGTTCGCCCACGATCACCTGAACCTGGTCCTCTAGGAGCTGGGGAGCACAAATCATTTCTGAGTGGGTCGGGATGGTGACAACGAGGTGTCGCTCAGAGGCTGTGGGAGTCGGATTGTGGCACTCCGGCCGGACTCCTAAACCGAGCCCACAGAATGCTACCCTGATTCCTCCTTGGATCATGTCGTAGCCTTGATACCTTTGCCCTTAGCTCCCCGAATAGCACTTCGAGGTTGGTCAGCAGTCTTGGAAGCCCCGGACTGGGTTGGGGCACATCCTGTTCCTTTGAAACTGATCATATTGATTCTTTGTCCCAAACCAAAAGGATTATCTTCGGTATGGTTGCCTAAATAGGGTGTTGTCGCCTCTGCTACAGTAGCCTCATTAAATAACACCGTATATCGAGATCCTCCAGCTGACTTTCCAGCCTGTTCTGTCCGCTCCCTTGCTTGCCCCTGTCCATTCACTGGTTTATTGCGTCTCCTTTGAACATGCGTCCACGACCCGTAGCCATTAGAAGTCACTGGAGCCTGCTGCCTGCCTGACGCCTCCAACGTGCCTCCCTGTTCTAATCCTACTACTCCAACGGTGCACGTCGGCATTGCTTCGTTCGTCACTGAGGGGGCTTGCTTGGCACAAGCACTAGACGGATGTCTGAGCACACCACACTTGACACAGACTTGTGGAAGTCCCTCATAGGAGATGAAGAGCATCTCGCCATCCAGTTCAACACTGGGCGTCAGAGGGCGGTGCAGGTCGATTTCCACCGCGATTTGGGCGAATTTACTTCAGTTTGCAAGGAGAGTCTCCTCATTCAGACATACCGTAGAGCCAACTAGATCACCCAACGCATATAGGATATGCGGATGATAGCGGGAGATAGATAAGTTGGGTATCCGAATCCAGACGATTGCTCGTGTAACTGCTGCGTGGGAGGGACGAAAAGATGGGCTCCACCACTAGACGGCGACCACCTGATCCAAAATAACCCATGGACCCTCAGTAAGGACCTTGAAATAGTCCCTTTCGTCCTGAAGCTTGACTATGAAAAACTCATTCTCCAGGTCCACTATCTTCATCCTTCCCTTCAACTTCTACAGATTCTTTAACCGGGCGGTGAGAATAGAGAAGTCCACACGTCTGCCCAGAACTTTCAGAATGACAGCCCTCTTCCACTGCTTGTCTAGCTTGTCTTTGAGGCTTTGGGAGAGGAAGATGTTGCCTCCCTGGTCCCCTACAATGAGCGTGATGTCCCCCTCGGCAACTTCAACTGGATCCTCGGCAGGCAAACCCTTCTGCATCGCGTTTTCGCCCTCAGCATGGCCCCTTGTGACTGCTGCTATGTAGGATGACTTGGGCTGTGGAGTATCTTCCTCTCGTTTGCGCGTACGCCCCTTCTTCGCTAGATGATCCTCCAGTTCTAAGGGCACCATTTCCCCACAGAACATCGACGTTGTCCACGGCGATGCATACCGCACACGAAACTCGGACGCAAAACCAATAAAAATGCTTGTCACCTTTTATCTCACTAGACTTTATCTCACTAGATCAATGCACTGTGGGATTACCTCTTTAGTGTACTACATCCGCAAGAAGGCGTCATTTTCCAGCAAGCCACGTGCCTATTGTTCCAAATTGCATGGATGAATTCATTAGCAAGAAACAAAAATCAAGTAGTTGATCAGAACGTCACAAGTGAGGAACTTGTAGTCACGGGATTATCTGTACAGGTTAACCTACTTCAAGTCTGTGCTATTAAATTTTAACCACATATTTACGTGAGTTTCACATAAATGTTCGAAATAAAATGAATAGAAAAAGTTTAGAAAGGGTTTATGAGAACAGAGATTGTTCCCTAACCTGTAGGGTTTCTCGTCGAGCAGCTAAAATGGTCAACACGACACCAACACGAATTTGGTATGATGGAGGACGATTAAGACTTTGTACAACTAGAGAGCTTTTAGAAATGACAGTTGAAAACGTTGGATATGTAGAGGTTGAGGTCCTACTGTAACTCCAGAAACTTTGGAAATCTCCTCTTGAAAAAATACTCCACTACTGGGCTGGAGGAAAAGTTTAACATTTTTACGCATCCTTCTGATACAAAAGACCAGAACTATACTTGTGTCTCGATAAGGAGTTAAAGAATTCCATTTTCCTAGACTAAAACATTCAAACATAAGCATATAACGTAAGGTTTTACTTCAAGTCTAAGAATGATTTGAAATAAAATCCTTATTTCAACCAAAACATTAGAAACCTTATGATTAGAAGAATAACTAATTGAAAATTGCTATTGCTTTCACCATCGATCACCTCTTTTCAAGGCTTTCGTTTCTTGTGAAGATCCAAATTTAGACATGTAATACTCTTTTTAGCAGGAGTGTCGATCTGACCAAAGGTAAGAACCGGTATTCAAAAGTTACAATTAAGTACATCCGTCCCTAATAAGCAACCATTTATTCTACGATTTCTTTGCTAATAAAACCATGGAAGAGTATGTGTAGTATATATATATCTTCTTTATCTGAAACCGCACCGATCAACTTGTTAATTAAGAGACAAGATCTAAAAAGAAAGAGCATGCCAAAAGCTAAAGGACAAGGACGTGTTTCCTCTCCTTGAGTTAATTCTAATATGAATTGAAGCTAGCGTGTCTTATTCTAAGTAACACGCTTGATTTGATAATCTGTTTAGCTGACACTTTCATTCTAAACAGAGAAAACAACACTTTCTTAAATAGCCGTCAAGATATCAATGTTCATTACGAGGACAAACTATAACTACATATCCGTTTTTTATTTGAAACTACCGGATTAGATAGTATTCGAAATCAGTTATCACCAAGAATGAGGAAATCTCTTAATTCCTAAGATTAACAGAAATTTTACTAGTTTTTTTTTGGGTCATATTCGTTTAGATTTATGTAGATTTGATCATTTAGAAGAATCTGTGTTTAAAATGTAGATTAAAGCTATATTTAGGTTTCCTTAAACAACTCTTCTCCAAGGAGAATTAAAATCGTAGCAGTCTATATATATTCTTTTATCTACTAGAAGAATATATAAGTCGAATGGAATAAATATTCGGGGTGGTAATGTTAAGTATATGTACAAATATGGCTATTTCAATGGTATATATTATAATTTATGCACCTGTTGGACTTCGACATTAGTATTTGATCCAAAAAAAAAAGGTAGTGCTGATTTTCATTAATCTCTTGATCTCTTGTGTAATTAACCGAACATGAACCTGAACTTATGTTCTGATCTTCACGTTAATCATCATTAGTCCATTTAGAATCCCTCTTGACTTGGAGGATGATTACTACAAAGATGATCCAATCCCTTAGAGTTTCCCTAAACATTTGTTCTTTGATATTTCTTCCTAGAATTTTGATCCACTGGTGAGTTATGTCATATTATCCGTTTTACTTATATAAAAACAACTTTCGAAACCGTAAGTTTGAACCTTCCTTCAAGCTTCCATGCTCAAGTTTTATTCTCACGTCAACTTTATATGCAACGTGTAAATCTAATATTGAGCTATCAATAATAATGCTGTTGCAATTATTAAGTATTAGAAAGTGTTGCAGTTTAACTAAACAATTTTAAGTACAACTTACATGCTAATTATTGAATTTTGTATGAGTAAAAAAGAGAATTTTTTATAGAGTTTAAATCATCAGTCAGCATCTCTTTAAACTTATTTGATAATAAAAAGAATATTTTATAAAAATAAATTATAAATTTTGAATACCTAATAATTGTTACAAGTGCTTTCAAATACTCTTAATAACCATCAAGATGGAGACTTCGAATTTAGCATAATTCCAATAAAAGAATTTGATTCTTTCTTTTATCTTCATCCCAAGTTGGAATAGAAAATATAAGTTAGTTGAACTTCAATTTATTATCAAAGGTTTAAATATAGTTTCCAATCACTTATTTCATGTAAACTTCAAATTCTTCTTCAGTTACTTAAACGATGGATCCTTTTAAAAGTTAAAATTTTCATTAGCTCTAATATTATATTAAATTTACAATAAATTATGGACCTAAAAGTTAAGCTATACACAAACTCAATTAAAATTCTATTCTAAAACTAATTAACAATTTCTAAAATAATCCTCCAAACATATATATTCTTCTCTTTCTTCACTTTCTTCGACGAGGTCTCTCAACGTTAACTTTGTTGCAAGGATATGCTCCAAGTAGATTTTTTGGTCCCACGAGAACAATACTATATCCTCTCAAATATATTTAATGTCTGCACTAACTTCTTCCCTTAATCCAAAATCAAATTAGATAAATCTAAGAGTTTAATGCTGGAATAATCGTGGAATCCACTTTGTAAATCAATATTCTTTTTGTATAATTAATAAATGAAAGGCATGTTTTCATGATTTAGAAAGAAAAACAATCTTAGGATTCACATGTTAATTATTAAAATCAGAAATACATAAAAAAAAAATATTACACATCACCCACCACTCGTCGTCCTCAGACAGCTCTGCTGTTCCATCGATATCTCTGCCTGTCTGTCTCTCTCTCTCTCTCTCTCTCGTGTATTCCGTACATAACTTTCAAGTTCTGAGCTTTCATTTATTTGAATCGCCTGTTTGTATTTTCTCTCTCTACGCCTGTAAACATTTTCGTCTTTGTATTTGTGTTTACTTTCAGCCTTGCCCACCTGGCCAGTTATACCGTCCCCACGTTGTTTACTTTCATCTGTCTCTACAGATGTATTCTGTATCTGGCATGTATGTATTCATGCGTCTTCTAGACCCACTTCAGTTCTTCCTTATAAGCATTTTTCAGACCCACGTTTCTTCTTTTAGCTCCTTTTTGGTGGGAAAATTATTGAGGTTTTTGGCTGAAGGTCTTGGGAAATGGAGGTTGATGAGCTCTGTTTGTTGAGCTTTTACTTTTCTTCGGATTTTTGAGGAATACCCAGAAGGAAAAAAGAGATTTTTTTTTTGTTTTACTTGAAGATATTTAGTTTGAGATTATTGAAGTAAAAGAGACGCAATCCAATGGCAGCGCATTACACTTGTTGCAGTTACGATTTCTTTATACACATTGTGGTGATAGTGTTTCTAGTACTGTTTGCTGGTTTGATGTCTGGACTCACTCTAGGACTCATGTCCATGAGTTTGGTCGATCTTGAAGTTCTAGTCAAGTCTGGGACCCCAAAGGATCGTCAATACGCTGGTATCTTTTACTCGTTGGCCCTCACTTCGATGATTCTTTTTGTTTTGTCATTTGTGGGGTTATTTTCGATAGGTTAAGAAGTTCCTCTGTTTGGATGTTGAGAAATGTGGGAAGGCGAAGTTTTGGGTAAGTAGGGTGATGGAGAATCTAATCTTTGGAACCAAATAAAGCCAAAATTGTTCATTTGAGCATCTTTTGCTTATATACTTGTCATGTTCAGGGCGTTCATGACGATTTATAGGCCGGTAAAGTTAAAAAGCTCCTATTTTGCTTCTTTTACGCTTTTCTCGAGTCCTGACGCAAAATAAGAATCTTTTTGTTGCTTTTTATAAGGTCTAAGACCTTTTTTTTGTAATGAACTGGACATGAGTCTTTCCCACCCTTACCTATCCGGCCTGATCATGTTAATATGTGCTTCCTTGTTTGTCTAGCTTTTGTCATCGTGTGGTTGGTTAGTACTTTAGACTTTCGTTTAGTTAGTTTTTTTTTAAGAATATAATTTATACTAACATTTTTTGCTAACATTAATGTTCTTTTATATTTCGTTTCTTTTGCATGGTTTCTCTGTTGATTTTAGTGTTTCTTCACTTTTTATTATCTTTAAGATTTGATCTCTTCGCAGTTTGTAGTCTGCCTTTAGCCACAATGGTATATTGTAGACATAGTTTAGTTGTATAGTTAGTTGTTAGTTGTTATGCTCTGTTTAGCTCTGTTTTTGTGTATATATAAACAGTGACTGGGTTGTAAGTTTATATATGAAAGATACATTTTCTTTCTCTTCTTTCTCTTACTAAACGACGGTTACTAGCTTGTTCATATATCAATAATTAACTTGTAATTTGATTGATCCAAGGAAAAAGAAAAAGTGAGTGATTCCTCTTTATCCAAGGATGATGAGGCTGGACATCCGTTTGAAGTAGAATTAAATTTCTGTGTGCCTTATTCACTGTTTGTCCTTTTACGTGCTAAGGCCTGCGTAGACGTCCATTTGAAGTAGAATTAAGTTTCTGTGTCTCATTCACTGTTGTCTCTTTACGTGCAAAGGCTTTGCCACTTGATCATACTTTTATCCAAGTTTAGCAGTCATCCCTCAACTCCTTTAGGAATATTGGCACGAAATATTTGCAGTTCCCTCAGAACAGGAGTACAGTATGCTATTCTGTTACGTAGTTTTTCTGCTAGTGGTGCTCCCAAAAAGTACTAGTTCATTCCTTCTAAATTAATTAAATTGATCATAAATGATTCGATTTTAAATTATGCTGCATTTTGACTATGGGATCTGTTCTAAACTACGTATAAGATGTTATCATTGCAAACTTATATTGTGTACCTATAAACTTTGCTGGATAAATTATGCGCCCGTTGTGATTGCAGCAAAGATTTTGCCGGTTGTCAAAAATCAGCACTTGTTACTCTGCACACTGCTTATATCCAACGCTGCTGCCATGGAGGTAAATAAGTTATAGTGAATTTTATAAGCTTTCTAATCGTCTCTGCGAAAGTACTAAATTCAGGATGTCTTCTACTTGTCAGGCACTTCCAATCTTTCTTGATGCTTTGATTGTTGCTTATGGTGCTATTCTAATATCTGTTACACTAATCCTTCTATTTGGTGAGGTAAGGATTCGAACCTTGGCATTTGGGCTTTTGAAGTCACGGATGGACACTAAGTGAATCAATCGAAATGGTCACCTTGACTTTAACCTTTTCTGTATATGCTGTTTGCATTTGTGTTATTAATAATTTTTCCTTGTTAAAGGAACTGTCTCTGGATCCATTTTGCCATGGGACAAGAGTTCTTCTGTAGTTTACATATCATATGAAATAGTAGGCTACATCATTAACGAAACCATGGTTTTAAAAAGTTAGAATTCTATAACATGAACCTTTCAATAATCCCAATTATCTTTACTGCTATTGAGGGTATTGCAGCCAACATGGTACATATGAGTTATTAATTATTTGCTTTGGTTGTGCAGATTATACCACAGTCTGTTTGTTCTAGGTATGGCTTGGCAATTGGTGCAACGGTGGCCCCTTTTGTCCGTGTACTTGTTTGGATCTGCTTTCCTGTTGCATATCCAATAAGCAAGGTGTTATATTTTGGTTAAATGGAACTTTTCCAGTGCTCATTGTCATTGAGATGATTGTAAATGAACCATCTTTTCCCAGCTTTTAGATTTTCTGCTGGGTCCTGGACATGTAGCACTCTTTCGCAGAGCTGAATTGAAGACACTTGTAGATTTTCACGGTAATGAGGTGTGTTTGTTATCCATTCAAATTTCATCATAACAGATGCTCATATTCAATACCCATTTATGTCTAATTGTTCGCATTTCCTCTACAGGTGAATATGCAGCCTTCATTTCAATTTTCATTTGTTGATTCTGCAATTCTTTTTGAATCTTATCTTATGTGATTCTGTTTATGCGATTTTCATTTTCTTGCTCCTTTTCATAATCCTTTTTTGTCAGCTTTATGACATTGTTGTGATCTTTACAAGGCTGGAAAAGGTGGAGAACTAACCCATGATGAGACAACAATCATTGGTGGAGCACTCGAGCTTCCTGATAAAACAGCTGGTGATGCTATAACTCCTATGTCCGAGACTTTTGCTATTGATATAAATGACAAGCTTGATAGGTGAGTAATCGAGCTTGCAAAAGTACAAGTTACAAAAGTTGTTTACTCACTTTCATGTGTTACTCATTGGAAAGTGGTTCTCTTATGTACAGGGATTTGATGAATTTGATACTGGAGAAAGGGCATAGCAGATTGCCTGTGTATTATGAGCAATCAACTAACATTATTGGAGTTATCCTTGTAAGTTACTGTGATGTATGTAAAAAAGAAAGCAGAGAATTTATTGTTTACTATTTAGCTTATTTTGCAACTTTAACCATTTTGTCTTTGGTACGACCTCATTTGTTTAAGGTGGAAGAATATTACTTTATATTTTCTGATTGATGTATGTCTATATGTGACATTTAGGTCAAGAATCTGTTGACCATTCACCCAGATGACGAATTACCTGTAAAGAATGTTACTATCCGAAGGATACCCAGGTATTCGCTGCTGGTGTTCTCCTGTACTGAAATTATGAATTTTAAGTTGTTTGTGCAAGCAATGAATGAAGAATGAAGATGATTCATTTTATGTGCTACTGATGCGGTCTGTGTTCTGCTGTAGGGTTCAAGAAAGTTTACCGCTATATGATATATTAAATGAGTTTCAGAAAGGTCACAGTCACATGGCTGTTGTTGTAAGACAGAGCAGCAAGGCAGATGAGCAGAGCACTAGCAGCACCCCATCCAGTAAGTGCCAACGTCATACTCTTATCTGTCTGTTTATTTTCCCAGTAACTTTTTCTGTTTGATTCCTGAACCTCTGAAATGGAAGTGGAGTTGTAATTATAATTCTTGGGACACTATAAAATATCAGTAAAAGTGGAATTGTTCAAAATTGCAAATTCTTCATTCTGACCCTAAGATCTGAAATTCTGTCAAAAATAATGTCTGGATCCAATGGAATTGAAATTTCTTTTTCCTGATTCTGAGAAAGAATAATTGTGTGAATTCCCTGGATTAAACTAAGGAATTGGGCAGTTGGATTAAGCTAAGGAATTGGGCAGTTCCTTGTGACAAGCAAATGGGGCTCTCAAATGTCTTGAGTGAATTCTCCAGTCTATTAATCATCTCTTTTGTTTCTCACTACGTTCCCAAATAGATCCTGTTAAAGAAGTAAAGCTGGACATAGATGGTCGAAAGCCCTTTGAAAAGGCTACCAAAGAAAAGAGTTTAAAAAGCAAAAAATCATTTCAGAAGTGGAAGAGCTTTCCCAACAGTGGCAACAATTCGACCAGGAGCTCCAGTAGCAGGAAGTGGACAAAGGACTTGGACTCGGACATCCTGGACATAAATATCAATGGACTTCCAAAACTTCTTGAAGAAGAAGAAATAGTAGGTATAATAACAATGGAAGATGTGATTGAAGAGCTCCTACAGGTACTTACTATTGCTTGTCCTGTTTGCTCCACCAACTTACATTCTAATCCTGCTTTTGCATCATGCAGGAGGAGATATTTGATGAGACGGATCATCATTTTGAGGAATCATAACATTGTTCTTGCTAGTGAGTCTTAGGAGCCAAATACCCAAATATCTTGTACAACTCTAATTTACTATGTAATGGACAAACGAATTAGCCTCATTATATTTTATGCAGTGCGTGCACCGGCCAAGCTCGTGCCAAGAGTTGTATTACACTCAAAAAGCCATCTTATGCAAATTCGGAAATCTGTTAATACACCAAGTTAAAGGAAAACGTTAGGAGAGAGATTTATTGCAAGATACGTGTATGTATCAGGTTAATAGAGGAGTTTCCTGTTGCCTTCGCTTCGGCATTTGATCCGCCCAAGTGCAGGTGATGCAAACAAAAGAGATGGCTGAGGCAGTTCCTTGAGAAGTAAGCAGAGTAGATGTTGAACCAAAAGTAGATGTGCCAAACATGGATAGAGATGTAGTGCCAGCAAATGAAAAAGTATGGGTTGACGAAAACAAGACTGATGGAAATGGGTTGGATAAATATCCAAATGGTAAAGTGCTAAATGCAAATATGGTCAAAACTCTGAAGCCACAAGGTTTTGAAGCAAATGAGTTGGGATTTGTTGATGTACTACTGAATTCACTAGCAAATGATTAACCAAACAATGTTGATAGGGCTAAAGGATTTGATAATAGTGTAGATATGCCAAACTAATACTACCAAGAGCTTGACCAAGAGGAATTGTTATGAAACTTTGAGACATTGGTTCGAAATCAAAGGTTAAACACAAGATACGATAGGTGAGTTCTTGTTCGGCACGTCACAACATCACTAACAAGTCTCGTCAAGCAAGGATGGAATTCGAGGAGGAAGAACAAGAAGGTTAGGATAAAGTGCTTAACAAAAAGGAAGAAAAATAACAAGCGCTTAGAGAGTCGTCTAGACGCCATGGAGGCGTAGAGGTGAGTAACTAGAGGCATTTATAAAAAAATGTTCAAAAGGTTAGAAGACATTCCAACCAAGCTAAACAAAAAGCATAACCTAGTTGAGAAATTGGAGGACATTCATAATAAGATGTTTGCCTTCATGTCAAGAGAGTAGGTGATCGTTAAATAAAATCTAAAAAGATGGTGCTTACAATAAAATTAAACCTATTGATCTTTTAAAAATAATTTACCTTTTTAATTGATCAATAATAATAAGTTCATGCTTACAAGTATCATAGGTGTATGAATAAGGTGTTAATATTTTGATTTATTTGTGTTAGAATATATTTTATATATTTTTTATTTGATTTTGGCATTTTAATTGGACATGAGAATTTCCACAATACTTGAAGATATGCCTTAGCTGGTGATTGGATATTGAAGATTGCATTATTTTAGAAGTAGATGGTGCTTGGGATTTGAATTGGCAATATATTTCGGTGGTTGATTTCCTATCCAATGTGATCCTTTATTGAAAAAGAATCTTTTAAGGAAAACAAGGCAAGGTTACGTGTATAAGAAAAATTGTTGTTTTTGGGCTGGGTTGTATCGCATGTGTATAGCTATTTTTTGGTCTGCGCATATGCTTGGTGCTCTTTGCGTGAACGACATATGGTAAAGGGGTAAACTTGCTGCTGCTCTGTTTTTCTTTTTGGGTTTGATCTTTTGTTTGAGATAGTTCCGTGGGTCTTCTCATAGCAGTATTGTTTCATTGGTGTTATCTCTATCAAGCAGTCCAAGGGTTATGCGTAGTTGTTGTTTTTGTTGGGTGAATTAATTTATGTACAACACATAGATCTGTACATATATTGTTGGTGTTGTCACTTGGCTATTGTGGTGAAGAATTTCATATATGGAATTATTGCGTTCTTGATTTTATTTGTCTTTGTTTTTTAGTAGAAATAGTTTGAAAAATCCTCTGATGAGGTTAACACGAGTCGGTCGTGTTATTGGGTGTGAATTCTTTCACGGGTAGTTAGGTTGTGGGTCTGTTACATAGATTGGGTCTTACGGGGTAGATCAATCTTGTGTAATTTTTGTGAACTACGTTGAAAGAATTTAATCTGGGTGAGGGCCCCGCAGACGTAGGCAAGGTGTGTCGAACTGCGTTACCAAACGTCGGTGTTTTTCATTATTTTGCAGTTGTGATTTTTATTTACTTGCGCGAAGGAGAATTTGAGGATAGCCTGCGAATTTATTAACAACTTAGTTATTTCAATTTGTATATTCAAATCAAAGCACTTAAACATGAAAGGAATAAGTTGGTATGCTGACAATTTTTAAGCAATTGATGTTTGAAGTTAATTCCATGAGATTTGATGTCATTGTACCATTATTGCATTGTTGCATGATTGTGTGTTTTTTTGTTTGTGTGTAGTTTTAATTTTGTTTAAGGATAAGCAAAGATTTAAGTGTGGCGATATCGATAGGTGTATATTATAGTGTGTTTTTCTAAAGGTTTGAGTATGTTTTTAAGTGTTTTCTTAGATGATAATAATGTATTTCGGATCTAGAATTGTGTTCTTATTTGTGTTTTTATGTGTTTTATTGTTTTAGAGTAAGAATTTGATCTTAATTTTATGTTTCAAGATGTGCCTGATGTGTTTGATAGTGAGTAAAAACATAAAAATTGAAGAAAATATAAAGAACTTGAAAAATGGAAGAAGTTATGATCGTGCACAATTGCTCTACCGTGCATGATGAGTCAACTGCATAGATTCAGTCTCTATCATAGGGAGTATGGATAACGTAGGAGTCACGATCGTGATTCTATGCATGATTGTGACAAAATGTTTTCCAACACACAAAATTTTTGTATTCTTGACATTTCGAGGCTATATTTAGAATCAAATTAAGTGGGGAAATACTAGAAAGAACCTTAGAAGCTTCAAGAAGTGTTTAAGGATAAAAAAAACACCAAAAAGGAGGTTGCATATAAGAATTAAAGAGATCAAAGAGGAGACATCAATAATAACTTAGGATTTTTCAAATTTCCAGATCAAGATACCGAACTGTTTTTCATTCTTTTCTCTTCATGTATTTCATTTCTTAGATGTTGATTTGGATTATTAGGATGTTGAACATGATCATATGTTTCTAAGTCCATATTAGGGATTATTCATGATATCTTTTGTTAAACTTTACTCTTGTTGAATTCAATAGATATATTAATGCTTTGTGATGTTTGTTATGGTTATACTTGATAATAAATTGAGAGATTGAATCAAGTCAAATATGTTAAGGTGCGCAACAAGAATTGGTAACTTAATAGACCTGCAAATATCCGATTAATAAATAATTGAACAGAGATCTTAATTGTTAGTTAATTATCCTTAGGATTTTTCAAATCAAATTGAATAATTAGGAATAGTTTTGTTAATCAAGAGGTTGCAATTATATTTTTATCGATTTCAATTGGAATTACTTGATTAGATGTTGAGAGAGGATAATCAAAATCTTAGGATAACTAGGATCAAGTATAATTGAATCAATAAGATAAGATGAAGACAAAATAAGGATTGAATAACCCTTAAGTTACCATCATTGATTAATTTTATTCTTATTATTAGTTTCAATTATTCAATTGCTTAGTGTTATTAGTTTATTTCAATATCTGTTAATTTGTTTGAATTCAATTCATTCAATCTTTGGTTACCCTAGACAAAGTGCATTCAAGTTGTTAGGTGACTAATTACTACGAGTTACGATTTGTATACTTACAGTACAAAAGTTTTTCTATATAAAACTTATCAACAATACTTATAAGTCCAGCTTGAAAAATACCTTGGTACTATAAATTTCATCTAACTATTCATCAATAATAAGAATTAGGAAATGATTCCCGATCGTTTAAGGCATGATAGTCGATATAAAAGCATTAAAAGTCTTTTTTTCTTCACCAGCAATACAAGAGAAGAAAAACGACTATTTTTTGGTTAAATAATACTCTCAATAAGCATCTCATAGATTATACCCTCTATTTATAATGTTTTTAAAGTGAGGATATCTATAAGGGTAGAGGTTAATAGTTGTTATTCCTAATAACAGAGGAATAGTATGGTCAAAAAGGCTAGATAGGGGAACACCTTTTGGTTCGATAAAAATAAGAGTAAAGTAATTAAGTAAAGTTTGTAACTTAGGAATTATATTAGGAGTATAGTTTATTTCAATATTGGTGTAGATGGTGAAGATAAAGGAGCTATCTTGATATAGAAAAAGGAGATAATGGCTTCAGTTTACTCTACATGTTTGAGTTTATTCATAGACATATAATAGCAATAGGCTGGTTTCATGCCCATGATAGTTAAATTTGATATATAATTTCGGATAATTAAAGAAGACTTTACCTTAATTCATTACCTATTGGACCCTCAAGACCAAATGTGATCCATAAATAGGTAGTAAATACAAATCTATCGAGAAATAGGTATGGACCAAGTGTAGGGAAACTTATGAATAGAGGCCCATTCATTAGAGAGATCACTACCTATAGTGACATTTAAATAAGGAGAGGATTTGATAGGAAGGCTCAAAGATTTTGGGACATACAGGTCTGAATAAAGTTATGGGTTGACCCATTATACATTAAAATGATGGTTGTCTATCCTGAAATGGTTCCTTCTAAACAAAGGGTGTAAAAATGAATCTTTTTTCAAGTGCGTGAAGGGAGATTGTTGGAATATTTATAGAGTCAATAAATGACATTTTCTTAACCACTAATAAGGAAAGCTCTGAATATTAAAAAAAAGATCTAAACAGATAGAGATTTAATTACCATTCTTAGCAAATAAACATAAAATTTATGGTGATCAAAAATAGTGTCCAAGTATGAATTTCTTATCACAGTTAAAGCATAAGCCTTTTTCATGATAAGTCACCATCTCTTTCAAAGTTGTAAACATTTTATGGAGTTATCCTTACATTGGTCAAAGAATGGATTTTTTAAGAAGATTTTTTGTAAGAAAGCATCAAAGCATTTGAACTCAAGAAAGCCCTCTCTTTTTGTACTTTCAGCTAACCTAACTTATTAAAACATATAATTAGGAGAAGAGTGATTTGAGATGGAAGGTTTTGTGGTGATGCGAAAGTTGCAGTAGATGATGGAGGGAAACATAAAGTAGGGTTACAAGATGAAAGTGATTGTGATGCCATCACTTTATCCTCAATTGAGATTGTCATGCTTATTGCCTTAGGTAATATGGATGGTTTGAACAAAATAATTTGAAATTGATGTCATCTTATATAACATAAACAAAATAGTTCAGAATATTAGTATTGGTAAGGCCAATGTAATAGAGAGAGATTCAATTTTTACCAGATAAGCTATCATAGTGGTTGTTTTCTATAGTTTAAATAGAGGAATGTTATAGTTTTGAAAGGAATATTTAAATAGAGGAATGTTATAGTTTTGAAAGGAATATTTAAATAGAGGAATGTTATAGTTTTCTATAGTTTAATTTCTATAAAACTAACTAGATTCGAAACATGTCTAATATCATAGTCCTATACACCTGATAGAATATGTAATCAGCTGGGATAGTAGGTTGTCTCACTTTAGTGGATTTACTTAACTACATCAGATCTTGTACTCTTACCCTGTGTATGATTACTATCCCTGTATATGGGGACAGATAACAAAACAAACAAATCATATCCATCATATGTGTTTGGTTTCTGTCTCCAAGATTTTGTCCTCTGTCTTCGATAGACAGAGACAAACAAATCCTCTCCATTCGAAAAATGATAGACAAAAAATGTTGTCTCTTGTCCCCGTATGAAAAAACAAAAATACTGTCCAACTTACCCCTCTCGTCTGTCTCTCCCAAGCCCATCTCTCCGCTATCGCACGCTTGACATCGCTCTAGGCTTCTCTGTCGCACAGTGGGACTCTTTTCCCTAAGACGTTCGCGAGGTTTGTCAAGTAAGTGATGGTTTGTTTTGCTGGAAAAATCTCACCTTCCCCGTTAGGTCTCAATTTGTTCTTTTACGATTTCTTGTCTTGAATGGACAGTGTGCATTTTCTCCTTGATGTCTGGTTTGGGATTTTTTTTCCTTAGATCAGATTATCAAAGTCTTTTGCGGCGTTGATTTCCAAAACATTTGCTGCGATTTTTCATGTTGGTCTCTGATTTCCTGCCCGAAATATGTAACTTTTGTCTTCGTTTGTGTTTAGGAATCCCGGGTGATAGGTTGGATCAGCCATTTCATTGAATCCCAAAAGCATATTATATATCTGCACACGGATTCTTCTTCCCCAACACACTCGTCAATTTTTCAAGGTCAAGTAAGTGTTTTTTCTGTTCTTTTTTAAATGTCGCTGCTTCCTTGCTTGTCTTTCATCTGGTATGGTTGAATTAGGAGTACATTGTCTTCATCTTCTCATTTTCTTGTCTAGGGTTAGAAATGGAGGATGTTTGTGAGAAATGGAGAGCTCGGGTCTGTTGGGTCTTCGAATATGTGATCTGTAACCTAGACCCTGAAATTGGAAACGTTGATAGAGGTTGAAATTCAGCTGACACTTGAAGTTATTAACTTTATTAAGACTTGAAATTAGCTTATCTAATATTTGTGGGAATTTCCATCCAAATTGCTTGGTTTGAATACAGTTTAGTAACTGGTGCATTGCATTGAGTGAAATGCATTTGTGCATAACAAAAAACCAGAGAACATTATGATGTGTATAGGGATCGAGTAAGAGGGGTGTGTGTCATAGACAACAATTTTTTTAACCTTTGCGAATATATAATGTTGTGTGTGTTCTTGCATGCTGTTGTCTGTACATTCTGCTCTGTTTTTTCTCATCTCTTTATATGCAGTGCTTGTAAATTACAATATTTATTGTTGTCACAGGTTGACAAGGGAGTAAATCTGTGCATTGTTTGCTCTGTTGCTAATTCCTTCTCTGGCTGCTAAGACACCGTACGAAGTAAGTTGCTATACCTGTCTTCACATTTAAATTTCATCAGTTGATTCTTTATGTTATTAATTTTACTTTTAGTAATATGTGAAGTTAATTGTTTGATTGTGTAGTGATTCAATAAAGTGAATGAATAAAGTTAAAACTATTCACCAAACTATTCACCAAATATGAGGTTTAAAATTCTCCATTATGCATTCAATTTCATACTTATCTAGAGGAGCATTTTTTCATATATTCTTTTGATGTTCCTTTGTGAAGTAGTATAGTTATAATTACATATCCATAGGAGATTTTTGTTATATCTTACTTATGACATGTATGTTCCAAATGTTTCTAGTACATGTGCAACTTCAAATTTGCCTTCTTTAGTATAATGTTCAAGGTAATTTGAAGCTTCCCACTTATTGATTTCTATTTTTTTTTAATTTGGACATGTATCTTTATAATAAGCAACTATGAATTACTTCATCTAATGAAATCTATTCATCAATGTTCTTATGTTTACCTTTAAATAAATGATAATGTTGTTGTAACCTTTTAGTTTGGACAATGGCTAATGTTCATAATCACTAAACCCTTGACAAGGACAATAGATAACAAACTCACTAAACACTCAGGGGTAATGTCTTCCATTTGGTTTCCTTCAACTGGTGTGCTTCGAATATATTTGGAATTAAGCAAACAGTTAGCTGTTGTATTTTCTTGTATTGTTGGTGGTTGCTTGTTTATGATCAATATGTGGCTTTGAATGTTTGTAGACAATATTTATTTACAAAATGGATAACAGGAAACGTGATGCTATCTTTAAGGCTCTAGTGCTTTTTGAGTTTTGGAATGGGCAATTGAACTTAATGAGAATGGTGATATTGCTATGCTTGTATGTATACACAAAAAAACGCAGGAGGAGTGAAAATGCGAGAGGTAGTAGGGCGTTGACAGTACCAAGTAGGCAAGCTAATATAAATAGGATTTTGAATGAGGGTAATCGGAATAGCCAATGGGATTTAAGGATGGACTTAAATACATTTCACATATTATATGAAATGCTTCAAGTCCACGGTGGCTTGGCGAATACTGGTCATGTGCCAATTAAAGAAAAAGTGTTAATCTTCCTAAGAATATTAACACAAAATGAATCTAATAGAGTATTACAAGTTAGGTTTATGAGGTCTGGAGAAACCATTAGCAGGGTCTTCCATAGTGTGCTGAAGGCTGTACTAAATCTCCAACATCTGTTGTTTGTGAAGCCCATACCAATTCCAGAGGATTGCACAGACAGTCAATGGAAATGGTTTAAGGTTAGTCTATGTTATTAGTTACAATGAATTGCAATATTGACTTAATTACATTACTAAACTATAACAGTTTATGATGGAAATTTTTTTCATAGGGTTGCCTTGGTGCACTAGATGGAACCTATATAGATATAACAGTTCCCCATTCAGACAAACCCAGATACAGAGGTAGGAAAGGACGAATTTGCATTAATGTGTTAGGGGTGTGTGATAAGAACTTAAACTTTGTTTATGTTCTTGCTGGATGGGAGGGTTCAGCATC
>JANSVB020000438.1:766014-776142 GCA_025504935.2 Erythroxylum haughtii | reverse complement strand
GATTGTCCTTCTAGAATGATCATTTGTTTTTAGCTAATGGGCCTGTGTCGTTGTGGGCTGATGAGATGTGGTCTTCTGTGGAATACTCCTTTACAAAACCTTACCTTTGGCCATGCACAATGCTCTAGAGAGAAAAAAAGAAATATTAATGGTAAGTGAAAATGTTACTTACTACGAGACTTTTATGCTTTCTTGGTTAATAACATAAATATAGTAGTTTATCACTTATGATAATAAAAAATGAAATAAAAATGGTCTTGCAAAGTTGTTTACAGATCAAATAAAGAAGTTCCCAATGGCAAGTTTAAAGAAAATGATAAATATAACAACAAAACATGACAGTTGCCCGGAATAAATAAACTTCTGTGCAAGAGATTAACAAATTCTTTTAAGTTCTTGGACTTATTTATCCTTAATCATATTAATTACAATTTTGGCTATCAAGTAACTCTTAAAAACATAAATAATAACTCATTTTTTCAAATATTCTTTAGTTTTATATGGAGAGTGATGACCATTGATGACCATCACTTTACTATAAAAGGTTTTTCTATATTAAAATGTAGTAAATTGTGTAACCTTCTTCAAACATTGAATATGTAATGAAAAGGGGAAGTTAGCTTTGGTTTGATGATTGACACCTCTTCATATGCTCACTTGCATTGTTCTTCTTACAGAGAATCAACTAAAGAATCCATATGCCTTTTAATTCACATATCTTACTTAACGGGTAATGGTCTTGGCCACTTAGATATGCTAGGCTCTTAGTAAGTATTAGGAACCTTATACCTCTTTTGCCTAATTATTTCAATACTTTTAGACTGTTCATCTCTCTGGTTCCTTCACCAATTTTTTTGATATGGATAGCCTTTAAACCTTTTGTGCAACTTGTATTCTGATTTAGCTTTCTTTGATTTAAACATCATATCCCCAAAGCTAACTTTATCTACTTTGTCCTAAAAGGTGGAATCGCCACCTCAGGCGTCCCCACACCCCGGTCCGACAGAGTAGTGAGGGGGTAAATCACGGTCTGATCTCAGCCAGTTTCTCAGCAAGGCGGTCTACTCCTCCCGTTGTCGGGATTCGAACCTTGGTCCTTGTCTCAAGTTAACCTTGTCAATGACCAACTGAGCTATCCGTGCGGGCCTAACTTTATCTACTAATTAGCTTTTAAGATGAAGCTAAATACTATGGACCAATTTTGTTACGTGGACTTCAACTCTTGTCCAGAGCACAATGTAGCAGTTAAATGCAATAACCTCCTATATTTTTCTTGCATCTCCTTTAACAAATTTGACTAATTATTATGACTCTCAGTAACTTGGAGGATGAAAAATTGGGATCGAGCTATTCTTTAGATATACAAAAAATACAATACTCTTTCATTGGTAAATTGATTAAAAATATTGTCATCACTAGTTACTATATCTAGAGAAATGAAAGAGTATCTATCGATAAACCAAGCATCCTCTATAGATGTGCAGAGCAATATAATTTAAATGACAAAGAAACTATTCTTAAAGCTCCTAACCTTTGCTTAGTCACGCCTTTGCACTGAAATAGAAATATGAAAAGCTACTACCTCTTCCTATAATTGATTCCTCTTTATCATTTGAACTTGCAAAGGATATGAATTTGACATGCTCTATCTTGTAATGTTGCCAACTCGTAGGCTTACATAGTACTCCTTTTCGTAAAATATAATATAACATTTATCTCTCAATAAAAAAAATTGACGAAAGCCTACTTGATAAAATTGTTAACAAGTTGTTTTATCTACTTTTTTTTATTAACAAATTTTTGTTTGATTTATTTTTTATTTTTTTTCATTTTTCTCAAATTCATCAAAAATTTTATTAGTTTATTTATTCCAATTTTTCATTTTGATTTCTTTCTATTTTCAACATAAAAATTGAGTTTTAGTTTTAGTTTTTTATTTTTCGTTATAATAACATTTTGAGAATTGTATAATAAATAGAACCTAAATTTAGAATATCTTAAAAACATAATTTTCAAACTTTCAAAAAATTACATATATTAAATAGTTTTTTTAAAAATTTAATTCGAAACATTTATATTATTTTTAAAAATAAAAAATTATTTTATAAATAAAATTTTCAAAAGCACTATTATTTATTTATTTATCTTTAATAAAATATGATGAATTATTAGTAAATATCATATGATACATTAAAATATAATTAGTCACATAATTAATTAAAAAAATTAATTTATTTATAACTTTTATTTAATATTTTACTATTATCAATAATAAAATCAAATTATATTATTATTAACAACTAAATAAACGTTTTTTTTAGGAAAACAACACCGAAACTAAAAACTAACTTTAAGTTTTCAATTGTCATGATTTTTGGAGTGCACTGAGAACAATTGGACATGGAATATTAGAGTTTTCATTGTCGGAATTTACGGAAACACCCCTAGAAAAGCCGTTAGTGTGACCATGTTGTCTGAATTAAAACAAAACATTTTTTCCAACGGCTACTTTCAAATAAGTAAAGAACACAGTTTCGTCTTTTAAATCTTCTCGTACTTCTCGCCATTTCCAGCCAACGAGCAATAAGCGAAGTGCCCACTTCCACTCAACGCTCCTTCTCTCTGTTCCTGTCTCTCTCTCTGTTTCTGTGTGTGTATGAAGAGAATGGAGGACGCACACTCTTTAACTATCAATGGCGAGGAGCGAAACGGAGACGAGTTCTATGAGCACATCGAGGCGCCCAAGTTCGTTGATCTTAACGCACCCGATTCCCATCACCCAGGAGATGATCGCTACTGGTTCTGTTTACGAGTTGGTGAGTGATTTTTAGGCCGTTTTCAACATAGGCTGTGGTAAATTATGGTGGAGTTTGTCTCATACTTTTCCTTCCTTAGTTTCCAAGTTGCATATCCTCATTTGCGATCACAAGTTTTGAGAGTTTCTTCTCAAGGGTTGTTCGTATGATAACGTTGACGGTTTGGAAAAAAATTGGAATTTTGTGTTTATGTCGGTTGAATCTTGAAATAATTTGTTTGACTGGTGAAATTTTTTGTGGGACAAAGAAGAAAGGAAACGACTTTCCTTCCTGGCATTCTATTCGATGGTACGAGGACAAGTTCATGTTGACTTTACGTTTTTCAAAATTTTACTTTAAGGTCAACCATCAATTTAGTTATATCATCTTCTGAAGTTTATTGTTCAGATCTTCTGAAGTTTATTGTTCAGAATCAGCTTTTTTACTAGTTAAGGGTAAGGCTATTACTGAACCTTTCCAGATTTTAAATGTCGGGAATTTTACTGGTGTTGTATCTTCTGAAGTTTATTCTATTTGTTGGCTAAGTGAGAGTGAGAAAATGTCTGCATATTTGAGTCGATATCTGTTGAAATAGTCCTCTTCTGAGTCCTGAAATTTTATCTTGTCGTTATAATGCTCTTCAAGAGCTAACTTTTTAAATTTCATTGTTACTTTAATTGTTTCACAGGATGTGACCAAAAGCACGAGGAGGAACTGGATCCTGAAGCAATTGACAAAAACTTTGTTCTTCGGGTTTGTTTAAAATGCTACAACCATATTATCTACTTCTCTTATATATCCTATGTTGGTAGTTCAACTGCTGAACTTGGACACAACCTTAATTAGTTTTATTCTCCAGGTCATGGCTGCAAGAAGTCCCAATATACGCCTTCGAAAAGCATTATATAGAAAAGACAGGTTTGTTGAATGAAGATACTTCAATAACCATAACATTCTTTGTTTCTTGAGTACTAACTCCGTTTTTCATTTTAATGAATGTAGCACAAAGGTAAAATGTCCACAGTCAGTTCCTCCTAAACTGTCCAAGCCTAGAATCTCGAGATTGGCCCTGATCACTTCCATGTCTAAAAGGATGGCTGATCCCAAAGTTTCAGTCAATCCTCATTCCAAACATCACAAAACTCCCAATACAAAGTTGAAGCAATCTTCTGTTAGAACCAAAGCTCAAACCACTCCAGCTAATAAAAAGAGGATGCCAAATCCAGATGCATTTCGGAGTGTTAGGAACCCAAAAGTAGGACCCGTCCTTGTACCAAAGAATAAAGTAGTAGCCAAAGCTTTGGTATTTCATTCACCAAAGAAGAGGCTGAAGACTTCTCTAGAACTGAAAACACCCGTGAAGACATTATGTGAAGCGATGAAGAAGCTTCAGGTCACTTCGGCAAAGAAACACGTATTAGGGTATGACAGACCATTGCCTTCTGATGTTCCAAGAAAACAGTTAAGAGGAAGAGAGGTTAAAAGCAGGGTTTATGATGGACTGCGATGCCAAAAAGGAAAAGGCCAGGATGCCAAGTCTTATAAATGTATGAAGGGTAAGAAAGAAGTAAAGAACTTGTGGCAACATCGTTGCCCTCTGACTCATGAAGGGACTGAAAATGACTCAAGTGATATGGAGATTGAGCAGAAATCGAGAAAAGGTTCCCTGGTAGAAGTGATCTCTAATCCTCAAGGTGATGAAGGAAATGCAAACGCAGGGATTTTGATGACTGCAGAAGTCCCAAAAGCATCAATGAATGATAACAGAGATGTTGGCTTGCAGTCCCAATCAAATTTAGCAGAGAATGATCCTCATTCACTGCAATCATCAAATTGGGAAGGAAATGGGATCTGTGAAGGAAAGAGTCAGATAGAGAAAACCGAGTCATGTTTGAAGACAAACGTTGACGGTAATGATAAGGAGAATAATGGTGAAGTCATGGAGATTGATGACAAGGAGAACAATTCGGTTTCTGACAATAACAGGTAAATAGTTCCTGTACATTTTCTTTTTATTATTCTTCTTTCAGAAGATTTTATTGTTAATTTTTCTTCCATCAATTATCAATCGACTTTTGTTCTTGTTCTCTAGGCATTGCGATGTTAACACTAGCCATTTAGGAAAGAAAGTTCGTTCAAGGCAGAATCCAAAAGACACGCAGGTGACTACAACTCACTCATATCTACCATTTTTTACTATTACAGGTAGTGTAATCCCCTTTATTTTCCTGACTTTGTGTTTGCACATTTCAAAATGGTACAGGCAGTTAGAACAATGAAAAAGTCATCTAAAGAAAGCTCTAACATGGATGCTCAAGAATTGCAGAATAAGAAGTCTAAGCCTACAAATCCCAGGCCTTTTAGGCTCAGAACCGATGTATGTAAATTTAATGCATATGCTAGCTAGTTCTTACAATGTTGGTTAGATTTTTATTGAAGATGAGTAATATGTTTTTAGGAAAGGGCTGTAAAGGAAGCGAACTTGAAAAAGAAGCCTCTGAAAGAAATCACACCATTTTCAAGGTTCCCACAAGGAAACACAGAAAGAAAACATCAAAGTGCAATCGAGGTGAGTTTCCCTTATTAAATGGGATACATCATAAGCTTTTAGTATCATTGTTGAGTTAACTAAATAAATTCCTGAAATTGATTATAGACCAGTGTAAAGAATCGTGAACAGAGCGAATGTGGCAACCAGACATGTGAAACCGATGACAAGACACCTAATACAACACGTACAGATCAACCTGTAAGTCATCTTTTTATTAAGGCAAAGGGAAATTAGCACTTGGAAGCACTCACAGATGGCTTAACTATGTGTTAATATTTGTGTAGCGAAAGCAGAATTCCAGCTTGAAAATTAAAGAAAGAAGGGGACTAAAACTGTCCACTACCCCGCAGAGACATACAATTTCTTCGCAGCAGAAACTTGTGACTACACCACTCCATACAGCAGATAAGATGGCTAAAAGTTCTGGGAATGGCTTCAAGAGGGCAAAATCACCTTCTGTCATACATCTTACAAGCCCTCTAGAGTGGGTTCTTCTGATCCTAAATATCATAATAATGTAGAGTTTCTAAATACTAATACGTAGTGTTCCTGCTGTTGTAGTGCCATATCAAGTAGTAGTAGTAGAAAGGGTCAACTCGACACAATAAACGAAACCTCAGCAAGTTCAAGACCGAAGGAAACCACAAAGGCAAGTGAAGGGGGTGCTTTCCCTGAAGCCAAGGCTTCCAGGTCATCTCTCCATGGAAAAAGGCTCGCAACAATACCAAAGGAGCCAAATTTTCATGCTGTACATGTGCCGAAGAGCTGCACTCGGCGAGCGGCTTAGGATATTTGCACCAAACTCTTACTGCCTAGTCTAACCTTCATCTGTTGTTGTTGTTGTTCAATTGATTCATTGAATAGTACCTCTTTGCTTGAGCTTTTTCCAATCGTTGTTGTAACGGCTGTTGCTTACTTAGATCACTAGAAAATTTTCTCAAATTACGTCAACCATTCTTTTGTAACAATCAGTATAATTCTTTCTTTGTATGTGTAAAGTTTGCCTGACTTGTGGCCCCAAATTATATGATAATGTGGCCGAATCATGTTTTGGTTTCGGACTTTTTGCAAGCATTCGGATGCATTCAATATATATTTCTAGAGCTCCAACTGATTGTGAGGCTAAACATGTTCATATTGTTTTCCGGTACATTTGAGTAAAATTCTCCAAATTTTACCTATTTATTAAATGCATTTTTAACTCACTAAAAATTTAATTAGATACACAGATTCGAAGAGAGGTTGTTTTTAAATAACTCATACGAAAAATAAAATAAAAATAGTTGTTTATTAAATTTTAAAATCAAAAGATATAATTAGTTATTGAGAATGCATATTAAGGGATTATATTTGTATTATTTATTAATCTAAAAAATGTAATACCTCTCCGTAAAAAGCAGTTTTATTGAATGTATTGTATATACCTTTGTCATAATCCCTTTTTCTTCATCTATTTAAGATGGTAATTTTAGTCTGATGTGTAAGATCAATTATGGATCGAATGATTTGTGTACTTGTATCCATGATTGTTTGTCATGATGTTGATTTGCTTGAACGAATTTTATTTCCTCTCGTCTTCTTCTGTTAGAGAATTCTTCAATGGTTCAGAATGTTAATGATTCCATAAGTTTTTTTCAACTTATATAGTATCACCAACGAACATATCCTTTGATAAGTGGAAGAGAGAGGAAAAGGGTCTTTGACCCATTTGAGACCCACTCTATAATACTCAATAACTATTATCTTAGGTACTTTTTATTGGACTCAAATCTATAAGTGACATGGGACATAAAATAGTCTAACAATCTCCCACTTGACCCATGTTACGACTTGGTGATCTAACAACTTTGGTGATCTAACATTAATTGAATTAAGTTGATGGGATCATAGCGGTCACAAGTTTTATAACCTGATTCCTTCCATGTATCACAGAATCAACTCAACTCAACAAACTTTAAATGGGTAATTCAGTAATTGTTATCTCACAAATAATAATTATTGTATACAACATAATATGGATAACCAGTAAGTGAGCAAAAACATATGCCTATAATTGAATTCACAAGTTTCATAACAATTCGAGCAAGATAATGATATTTATACATGTCAGAATACTGTGCTAATAAGGATTTATCTATAAGGCCCATTCGTTCAAGATGACCAATAAATATTTTGGGCGGTAAGTCTTTCGTTAACGGATCTACTATCATGATATCGGTACCAATATGCTCAATTGACACTTTATGTTTTTTCATTTCTTCTTTCATAGACAAATACTTCAAATCTATGTGTTTTGCACCCTTTGAATATTTGTCATTCTTAGGGAAGAATACGGTTGCAAAATTATCACAATAAATTCTTAACGGTCTGGTAATATTGTCGACAAGATCAAGACCTAAGATAAAGTTATGCAATCACAATTCATAAACCGTGGCCTTAAAGCACACCACAAATTCAACCTCCATAGTGGAAGTAGCAATGAAGGACTGCTTTCTACTTTTTCATGAAACTGCTCCTCTAGCTAATAGTAACATGTAGCCGAATGTAGATTTTCATGAGTATACACAACTGGCATAGTCTGAATCTAAGTAACCTATCACTTCGAGATAGGTTGATTTTCTATATGTGAGCATATAGTCCTTAGTGCCTTGTAAGTATCTATGGACTTTCTTTGTAGCTTTCTAGTGGTCTAGTCCAGGATTGCTTTGATATCGTCCTAGCATTCCAACAACAAAATTGATATCTGGTATAGTGCATGTTTGAGCATACATTAAGCTCCCAACTATTGACGCATAAGGAATAGACTCTATGTCCTTATGTTCTAAATCGTTTCATGGACATTGCATTAGACAAAATTTGTCCCCTTTCAGAATTAGAACTATCCCTGTGGAGCATTTTTTTATTTGAAATCTTTTTAATACTTTCTCAATAGAACCTTTCCGAGACAATCCTAACAATCCTTATGATCTATCTCGGAACATTTCTATTCCTATCACATAAGATGCCTCACCCAGATCTTTCATTTCGAAATTATTAGAAAGAAAACTCTTTACATCATGTAAGAAAACAACATTATTCGCGGCAAGAAGGATATCGTCAATATATAGGACTAATATAATGAACTTGCTCCCACTAACCTTCATATAGATACATCGATCAATGGTGTTTTCTACAAAATCATAAGACGTAATGATATCATTAA
This sequence comes from Erythroxylum haughtii, assembly GCA_025504935.2. Taxonomy (NCBI): domain Eukaryota; kingdom Viridiplantae; phylum Streptophyta; class Magnoliopsida; order Malpighiales; family Erythroxylaceae; genus Erythroxylum; species Erythroxylum haughtii. Next base: position 767,594 of record JANSVB020000438.1, on the reverse strand, counting down.
ACTTAAGATGCCGTTGTTGAGAAGCTTACTTCAGTCCATATATTGACTTCTTTAATTTACACACTAATCGTTCCTTTCCTGTGGTCACAAAACCATCCGGTTTTCTTCTTCCAAGTCACCATTTAGAAAGGCGGTCTTTTTAAAACAAGAGAGAAGGTCTCTTTATAGTCAATACCATCCTTTTGAGTGTAACCTTTGGCAATAAGTCTGGCTTTATACCTATCAATGTTGCCTTGTGAGTCACGTTTGGTCTTGAAGACCCATTTACAACCCATTTGTTTTGCACCTTCCAGCAAATTAACTAATTCCCAGACATTGTTATCATCCATTGATTTCAACTCTTCTTTCATAGCATTGAACCATTTTTTTAGAATTGTTACATTCCATGGCTTGTTTGAACGAGCCTGGATCTTTAACAATGCTTAAGTCACATTCATGTTCAAGTGAGTAAACTTCATAGTCACTCAAAATAGCTGATCTTTTCTGCCTTACAGACCTTCGTAATGCTACTTCTTATGGCATCACTTGATCATTATTAATTGGTTCGTCATTAATATGTTCAATTTATGGAATTGGAACATAATTTTTTGTTCCTGTATGTTGTGTATCCGTGATGCAACAAGAGGAATAACAACCGGTGGAATCACGTCTAATGAGATAGGGTCTACTAATCTTGGAATAGTTTCTACTTGATTCTCGTGAATATCCACTTTTCATGGTTCTTCATCCCCACTGATTTGACCATTCTCAATGAGCCTAGCGTTACCAGACTCGACTATTCTTGTACTATGGTTAGAACAATAAAATCTATACCCCTTGGAATTTTCTGGATAGTCAATGAAATAATCACTAATGGTTCTTGCATCAAGCTTTTTTCATGTAGATTATATAACCTTACTTCTGCCGAACAACCCCAAATATGAAGGTGTCGTAAACTAGGTTTCCTTCCTGTCCACAGTTTATAAGGTGTCTTAGGAACTGCCTTATTAGGAATCCTATTTAGCATATATGCAACAATCTTTAATGCATGCATCCATAATGATAAAGGTATAGTACTATTACTTAACATGCTCCTAACCATTTCCATAAGAGTATGATTTTGCCTTTCAGCTACACCATTTTGTTATGGTATACCAGGCATTGTGTATTGCGCATATATGCCTCGACTGGCAAGAAACTTTACAAATAGACCTGGACATTGTTCACTTTCATCAAATTTTCCATAATATTCATCACCTTTATTAGTGAACACCTCTAAGATAATGTTCCTTTCTATCTCATTAATGAACACCTCTAAGATGTCCATAGACTGAGACTTCTCATGTAGAAGATAAATATATCCATATCCTGAGAAGTCATCAATAAAGGTAATGAAATATTTTTTACCACCCCAAGAAGGAATGTCGAAAGGACCACATATGTCAGTATGTATTAATTCGAGTAATGCGTTACTTCTTGTGGCTGGATGCTTTGATATATGTTTGGTTTGCTTGCCTTTAATGTAATCCACACATATATCCCAGTCAACAAAATCCAATGGAGGTAAGATTTCATTTTTCACTAACCTCTGTACCCTTTCT
>JANSVB020000438.1:732465-745086 GCA_025504935.2 Erythroxylum haughtii | reverse complement strand
ACCTTAGGCTAATAGCAGTAAGGAGAGAAAAGAGTATGAGAGAAAGAGTGATTTATTTAGCTCGTGCCTTGGAAGGTCGAAGACGTTTACATTATATAGACATAGGTCTTAACTAAACGACAACGAAGATGGCCGACAGTTTGAATTGGGACCGTTACTGTCAACACGTGTTTTCAGTAACAAAGTGGTATCAGAGCTAGCTATACATTCATTGCGTCCCTGGTTCGAATCGCAACCCTAGGCCTTCGACAAGGGATTAGCCAGGCATCGAAAGCGTGGCGGGTGTATAGCTAGAATTGGGACCGTTATTGTCAACACGTGTTTTCAATATATATATATATAAGAAGTATATAATGAATTATACCATTTAGTAAGCAATACAATAAAAATTTTGAAGATATCAAATATATGTGAAAATAAAATTCTTATAAAATGAGAGGTTAAAGTGAAACAAGTCTCAAGAGTTGTTTAGAGTAGTTCAATTAGGGATGACAAGTATGGTCATACTTGACTTTGGCCCGAATTGGCTAGGCCACAAGCTGCGATTGGTTAGCTCGACCAGACCACGCATCTTGGTCGGAACGGGGCTATCCCAACCCTGCCTGTGACCTGACGAAAAGACAAAATGATATTGTTTTGTTAAATTAAAATTAGCTATGAGAACGGGCCGACCTGTGCCTTTGGTCGTGGCAGCCCGTTGCCATTCTGAAGTTCAATTTGTAATGACTACACATATAAGAACCAAGTTTTTGAATTAAATAAAAATGAAATTTTCATATCAAAATAAGAGTTAATGGTAAATCATGTTTTAAAATAATATTGTAATTTTGTTTTTGCAGTAATTATGAAAAGTTCATAAGTTGATATTGATCATGGTGGAGCACAACTTGATGGCACATTTGAAGAAGATAAAACTACTCAGGTGAAGATTTGTAAAGTATACCGTAAATTGTAGCTGGTGGTTTCCAAATGTAGCTTTATCATGGGTTGGTTTTGAACTTTTCCAAATTCACTTTATCAAAGTCATGTTAATTTGGAATTGATTCCTTGCCACTCAAGATATGGAGAAATAAGACTATGAGAAACAGCAGAACAGTTAGATGAAGAACACACCCTATCTGGCTGTTTCTTGGTAGCCCCAACAATATTACCTCATTGGTTCGTAGACATATGGATGCAAGAGTACGCTTGACCAACCAACTCACTTTTCCATTCATCACTAGAAGAGATTTAAAATAATAATAATAAAGCAGGCAGCTGGTTCAACATTTCCCGTTCTTCTATTCTTCATCTATCTTTCAGAAGCTTACAAGCAAATTCAGTATGGAAGGCAGAACAAATTATTCAGTGTTCCATTTTTGGGATTGATTCTAAATCTCACAGCTAGATGCCTCTTATCCTTTCAGGAGATGTTTTTGATAATGCTTTTCAGCTTTTCATTTGCAACCACAAGTTCTGCGGCTATTCCTGGTTCATTAGCAGAATGTCCTGCATCTGGCACAACCTGCCCAAAGATCACTCTCTTTGGTAAATTGTGCAACTAAGATTAAACACAATGTATACTCCTGTAGTCAATAATTGCAAACCACGAAACTCAGATAAACAAATACACATCAGACACATCCATAGAATATAACAATTTATGGTGGCGTCTTCTTCCAAAATTTCAAGTTTTCAATGACTTTTATTTCACTTCAGTGTCCATATATTATGGTGACTGCTTATCAATTTTACCATATAAACAGAATAACCAAGAGAAACAAATTAACAGAAATATGCGTACACAGGCACATAATATCTCATAAAATAAAATTTGACATCTGCACATGGAGACAATCTTGTGAGTTTAAACCCATCTCCAAACTCTTTTTGATAAATTCTCATATTAGGGGATTGACCTTACCACCGAAGCAGTAGTTTCTCCTGTAACAGCTTAAATAAGTTACTCTTACCTTTAATTCGGCCTCTGGCCATATTTTATGGAGATCCCAAGCAGACATCATTGGACAGCACATATCATATCTTCCCTGAAATACCATTCAGATGTCAGGAAAAATTAAGTACCAATGAATCTTCAACCAGAACCTCTTGCCAAAGAAAATACTGGTTAATCGAATGCCAATATTCATACCGGCACATACTACATGTCAAAAGATTTAGCTGCTACGTAAACAATGTGGTGAAATTGCAAAATTTGATGAAACAAGAATGTGAATGGTTGAATATTTGTAAGCAATGCATGAAACTGAAAATAATGATTACATGCATTATACACCACAACCAAGAGAAAAATAATGATGGGCTGGGAAAAGTGCAACCATTCAGCACATGAAATGAACAACATTTTGATAAAAGTAGATGCCTTGACAGTCCATTGACTATTTTTTAGCTCAGGAAAACAACTAATGCACGTGCCTTACAATGTCACTTGCATAAAAGCTAAAGGAGCAGAATGCCAACATGTTGATAAACAACATATACCTGTACAATTGTGGTGTTGATATGCCTTATCTTATCAACATTATCTAAAAGGAATGAATCTGAAGGGAAAAACCCCTTGTTCACGAAGTAATGATTTTCAATCCTCGCAAAAGCCTGAATGGGAGAAAAGCAACATGCTCATAATTGGAGTTTAAATCATTAATATCCACAACGAAGCAGTCAGAAATGAATTATTATATTCTATTATCATTAAACTGTCATAGGGGCTGACAATGAGCATAGTTCAGGTAAAAGTATTTAGCAAAACAAGAACTGAAAATGGTACAAAGATTGTAACTTATGAATTATATTGTCCACATTTAAGCAACAATTTTCTATTACCACTCTCTTCATTGTTCTTTTCAGTTCGTTCTAATGGTAAAAAAGCAAGCTACAGGAAATAATAGGCAAGACTGATCCATTTCTATTTGCATCCTTGCATTCAGAAGGTTAGCATGGTACCCAACCCTCTAAAATTATAAAGGCACAGATGCTTGTCTTCATTTCATAAGGTTATTCAAAGAGAAATACATCAAGGTTCTCTTTCAATGTGAACAATCTAAAGCCCATAACAGTAGGCACTGAATTGCCTTACCAGTGAGAAATTATCATCATCCCCTCTTTTTATGTTCTCTTCATTTGGAAGAAGATGTGCAGTCATCATTTCCCATTTGGTCCATGCTCTTGCTGCTTCATACTAAAAAAATATAATGCACTCTGTAAGGGCTCACTTTAATTACAACTTGAAGCAACATGAATGTGGCTCAGCAAGTTTGGAAATATTTAAGATCCAAATCAGATACAAAGAACAAAAATGCTGTAACCAACACAACTTAAAAAGAAGCATCTAACCCTTACTTGGGTTTCCAAATTGTCAGAGTTCAGTCTCTTCCTGTAAGCTTCAATGAAACAATCTCTTTCAGCTTCAGGGATGAGATCTCTAAATGGCTCCCAAGCTGTCATACAAAAAATGAATCAAGAAATAAAATAGTTTGATTGGGTATTTGCAATATGAAGCTATCAAGTTGAATGAGTTAAGAAGAAAAAATTTCTACCTCAGATTGCTTATAACTGATTGTTAAAATAAACTAAATTAAAATACATTCCATTCCACATACTAAAAGGGAGCACGGCATAGTAGGATTGAAGGTATAAATACAAACCAGAACACCTTAGGTGGTAATATGCAAAATCTTCTAACTGAAAAAATGACAAGAAGATGGAATACTGCGTGAACTCCGCCAAAGATTTTTTTCGCGTACAGAAAGGATTTCTTAAACATTTTTGTTAAATGAAATATCCCAAACTTGACATCTACCTGCCACTAGTGATTCGAATTAATTGCAACACATAGTCAACAATGCAATAGCTAGGTATTAACATATGTTTTTCATTATCCACTAGATCATCTAAGCCACAGTATCCAGCATACCATCGGGGAATATAGCAGCAGCACCACCCTCATAAAACCAATCAATCTCTTTCTTCCGCAATAAAAAGATCCCTCTGAGGACCAAACCAGTGACCTTACAGGAGATCAAATGAATAGCACCCATATATGATGTTATTAACAAATCAATTGAACTTCAAACAAAGAAACAACAACAACTGAAGAAGCGGATACCTTTTCAGGATGAGATTGGCTGTATACAAGTGCCAATGTACTTCCCCATGACCCACCAAATACCTGCAAAATGTAGAAAAAAAAAACAGAAAATAAGATTAACATTCCAAATGCATCCAAGCTGAATGCCTGTAAAGACTTCCAGCACCACAGAAGTTATCATCTTTTATTTACAGTTCAAGAATCATAGAGAAATTTGACCTGCCATTCTGGAATTCCCAAGTGTTCTCTTAGTTTTTCAATGTCATTGATAAGGTCCCATGTGGTGTTTTCCTCCAAGCAAGCATGAGGTGTACTCTTTCCTGCACCTCGCTAGGAAAGCCCACAAAACAGCAAGGTTAAGTAGGATCAATAAAAATGATGATGACATCCTCATAAGGAGTAGCTGGATGGCCATAGTAACCTGATCAAATAGAATGATTCTGTAAAAGTCAGGATCAAAAAACCTTCGATTACTAGGCGTTGTTCCTCCCCCTGGGCCTCCATGGAGAAAGACTACTGGCTGCAGAGGATCATATTCATTACACAGCACAGAAAAGATGTCACTTAGCAATTTGCCATTCGGCTATTACTATTGTACAGGACACAACAATTGAATAGATACAAGAAAGTAGAGTATATGACTGAAAGATGCATCATCAGTAAGAAGGATCCACGGCCAGAAGTAGAGATATTAAGCACAATCAAACCATTGCCAGAAATTCATCAATCCCAAATCACCTTCTACAAGTACCAGGACATCAGTCTCATCAGAAATTATCTTATGAAAATCCAGATTCAGCCGTTCCAAGACACTTATTCATGTTCGGAAACCATATGCCATGGTTTTTAATCTAACAAGGTAACTTCTAGTGAAGTCTCCAACAACATCACAGACATCAAAGAATATAAACAAGGTCCAGGAAGCACATGTTTTTCAAGAGAAGATATGTAAAAGAATTGAGTCAAACTCATTTCATCAGCGTCAGAAGTGACGGCAGATTCAGGGGGCATGCATTAAAAATAAAAGTGGAAATGCCCTTCAATCTACAACTCTAAACAGATTTTACCACTTGCAAGTAGCTCTAGAATCGATATAAACACTTAAGGAAACTACGGAGGATGCCATCAGGAATCTAATTAGTACACATATTTTGTTTGGTGGTCAAAGCTTAAAGCTCCTCCACTTAATTCTTGCATCAAGACTACAGTCAAGTGGTACAAATAAGAGTATCAAATTAGCAAATTCAAGGTTCAAGTATATCATCAGGAATCTAATTAGTACACAAATTCTGTATGGTGGTCAAAGCTTAAAGGTCCTCCACTTAATTCCTGCATCAAGACGACAGTCATGTGGTACAAATAAGAGCATCAAAGTAGCAATTCAAGGTTCACATGGTAACAACCCCACCATCCCAACAGCCCCACCACACCACTGGCATCCTAACTTTACAGGTTCACGGTATCAAGTCAAATCATTTCAATTCAAAATAAAAACTTCAACCATTGCAACTCACATGCCCACTGGGATTTCCAGACTGCTCGTAGTATATGGCATGAATATCGGAAACCCTCAAAAAACCAGTATCATACGGTTCAATCAGAGGATAAAGGTTCCGATTTGATTCGGGCAACTCTTTGCTTGGCTCCATCAACTCGTTCTCGTACTTATAATCGAGATTTCCAACTCGCAGCACTAAGTTCCTTCTCCCTGCAACAACCAAACAGTGAATAGACAATCTAGTTACAACCCATGTATATAAGCATCATAAAGTTGTAAATTTTCACATAAAGCTCCAATCTTTTAGAATTCACATCATCAATTGCTTCCACATAGAGTGCATCTATGAATAACTAGAGAGAGAGAGAGAGAGTTAACTGGTGTAGGAAGGAGGCGAGAGAAAGGAAGAGGAGAGATGTAAAGGCAAAATAGGTTTGACGTTTGAAGAGTACAAAAGGGAGAGAGAGGGACGATTGACACTGAAAACTGAACGTGAAATGGTAAGGCCTATTAAACCCATTTGCTACTGGTCGCTGATCATGCTTTGATTGAAAGCTTATCTATTTTATCAGAATCTAAATTCTAAGTCCGTTCAATTGGCGTTTACCACGTCCTTGCATACCTTGTATCTTTCTACAAGTCCTTGCATACCTTGTATCTTTCTGATGCTTGTTCTTGATTGTACATATTAATTCATCTTATAAAATTCTAACTAGGGACAGGGAAGCACGTACAAAAATCTAATCTTTACTTGCTTTGCATTAGATTAGAAAGAAATTTAACAATTTTGAATGTTAGCTGGCTATTGGGAGTCATTTTCAGGTGTAACAGGGTTAAATTTAAGCTGAGAACGTGTGTATGCCTGTTCATTCTATGAAGAAAATCAGAGACTGAACCAACAAGTGGCTTTTCCTATTCAAGATATTGCTTGACTAAGTATGATTTGTTGTGTTAAAAATGCATTATCAGGGCATACTTAAATCACATATAGTGAAGTCAAATATTCACTTTTATTTGTATTTTTTTCCAAAAAAAAATACAAAACTTATAATTTTATTATTAACACTTCCATTCTGGAAGACATAATTTATGATATAAAATTTAAATTCAAAACAAAGAATAATCTGAAATGTATAAAATTAACAACAACTGTTATCTATAAATTCATCGAAACGTTTATATGGTAGCTGAAATTGACAAGCAAGATATTATTGTACATTTTGTCTATTACATTCTGAATTCCAAGCATCTATAATCTACAGAGAGGCTATGCCTTCAAAACCAATCTCTATAAAATACTACAACCAAAAGCAAGACTTAATGTTACGGCTCCTAAACTTAAAGTCTAATGCATAACACCTCTTCCACTTTTTCATGTTTGTGAGGAGATACGATCCCTCAAAACTACTAGTTCTCTATTTCTCTAAATTAGCTGCTATTCTTGGATTTCTGGTTTACACTGCTTTCATCGATAATTATGTCGGTAAGTTGACTTGGACCAGCTTCCTCTAGCATTTGGACCACCATTCTCATGGAGGGCCTTATTGATGGGATCTCTGCTGTGCAGTGGATGGCTATTTTTAAAACCTTAACGGCGTCCTCCTTTTGGGCCTTTGAGATGTTTGAATCCACTACATCAAGCAAACTTTCTTTGCTCTTCATCTTGCAGCGAAGCCAATTAACTATGTCCTTCGCTTCTCCAAAAACAGGTTCAATCGGTCTCTTGCCTGAGACCAATTCCATCAGGACTACACCGAAGCTATACACATCACTTTTCTTGTTTACCTTGTAAGTGTACGCATATTCTGAAAACAAAAGCACAAAGACAACCATTGATCAATAAACTGCAACATCAGGAACGAATAGGCACGTGAAACTACATTTCAGAAACTTATACATAGCAGATATGAAGAACCTTAATTGAGAGACTATGAGATGAATCTTAATAATTAAAATTTATATGTAGGTTGACAAATTTAGATTAGCTGCTCAAATCCAGAAAGAATGAGAATATAGAGGGAAACAAACATTAAAGGATCAGAACGTTAGACTTTACCAGGAGCAATATATCCGTAAGTGCCAGCAATTTGACGAGTCCAGTCCCCTCCACCACCAGCCTGCAAAATCTTTGCAAGTCCAAAGTCAGCTATTCGAGGCTTCCAGTCCTCATCCAACAAAATGTTGCTCGACTTCACATCACGATGGATCACTGCTCTGTCACAACCATGATGCAAGTATTCCAATCCCTTTGCTGCTCCTACCGCAATTGAATACCTCAAATCCCATCCCATCTGGATCTTGTGACAAGAGTGCAGTTGATCCCACAAGCTTCCATTAGATAGGTACTCGTAGACCAGCAGATTGCTATCATCACTGGTGATGCTGCAGTATAGTTTCACAACGTTCACATGTCTGACAGCACTTAAGGTGGCTACCTCTGCTTCATACTCTGATGACCGCGAATTTCTTTTTGCAAGCATGGCTGAGCTGCTTCGGTTGCTTTTCCAATCACCAGAATTTGTTGCCCATATATGTTTCACTGCCAGCTCATTTCCATTACCAAGCACAACCTTGTACACATTCCCTGACCCTCCCTTGCCAATCAAATTCTCAGACTTGATGGAATCTACGATATCCTTTTCATCAAAACTTAGAATTCTGAATGATCTCATGTCCCAGCTGGAGCTCTGCCTCAAAGGGTGATCAAGACTGTTGTGTCTTGATTTTGTGAGCAAGAGGTAACATGATGAGAAGACTAAAACTAACATTCCAGCTGCTAAACAAGCTAAAATTACTCTAAGATGAGTGGAACTTCTAGCATGATATGAACATGCTCGAATATCCTTTAGATCTTGGCTACATAAGCCAGGATTTCCTTTGAGGCCATCACGAAAAGCATCAATGGATAAGGATTCAGGTATCATACCAACTAACTGGTTATTTGAAAGGTCAAGATTGCTTAGTTTCAGGGATGAAAAAGTAGCTGGAATTTCACCTGAAAACTTGTTGTTGGACAAATTCAAGGAGTTCAAATTAGGCAAAGAACCAAGACTCGCTGGGAGATTCCCGGAAAAGGAATTGCCAGAAAGGTTTATGTCAGTGAGAGAGACACAAGAACTGAATGAGTCCGGTAAGATACCTGAAAAAAGGTTTCCATTCAGATAAAGACTTGATAGTTTCTTCAGGTCTCCAATTCTTGCTGGTATCTGACCAGAAAATTGATTCTGGCTCAACTGAACTGACACTAATGAAGAAGCTTTTGATATTTCCACAGGCAGTTCCCCAGAAAATCGATTGTTAGATAAAAACAACAACCCGAGAGACTTTGCATTGCCAATATCAGGTGTCATATTACCTTCAAATTGGTTCATGCTGAGATCAAGGACCGAAAGGTTTGGCAAACCCCATATTCCAGCAGGAATATTACCAGAAAGTGAATTGTTGTTTACACGTAGTCGAACCAGAGATTTACAGTTCACATAGCCTGCAGGAACCTGGCCAGTGAACTTGTTCTGCAGGATTAGAAAATCAGTCATTTTACCATTTTTGCACATATCAGATGGGATAGGACCAGTCAAGAAATTCTCTGAAACATCGATGTAATTGAAGTCTACCAACGAGCCTAGTTCTTGAGGAAGTGAACCTGTGAGCTGGTTCCTATAAAGGGATAAATCCACAAGGTTCTTGAATTGACCAAACTCAACAGGCAATTCACCAGAAAATCGGTTTTCAAAGAGCTGCAGAGAAGCAAGTTGGGTCAATGATTTCAACTCCACAATGTCACCCTCCAACATATTTTGGGAAGCGTCAAAGTATACCAGGCTTGTCAGGTTTCGAATTCCTACCGGAAGTTTTCCTGTTAATGAGTTATTGTAAAGCTCAAGCTGCCAAAGCTTGGTCAACTTTCCAATTCCTGATGGGATTTCTCCAAATAACAGATTGTCTGAGAGTTCGAGATTTTCAAGCAGAGTAAGATTTGATATACTGTCCGGAATCTGTCCTTTGATGGTGCAGTTGGTAAGATACAGCCAATTCAACTTGTTAAGCTTCACTATCTCAACGGGAAATGAGCTTGTTGCATCAAATGGATTGTCACCGAGGCTTAAAAAAGTAAGACCTGTAAGATTTTCCAGTGAATGCCACGGGAAAGACCCAGAAAAACCACTGCCGTTCAGATTCAAGATTGTCAATTCGCGTAAACTCGACAAGTCAGGTACATTCCCACTAAAAAAATTGAACCCCAAATCCAAAACCTTTAAGTTTGAACAATTTCTCACGTATTCGCTGATGTCACCACTCAAAAAATTTGACCCCAAAGAGATTTTCTCTAATGAGCCTAATCCGCATATTGAATCAAACGGTAGAACACCCTCAAGTCGCTGCTGGGGAAGATTGATTTCAGTGACATGTCCATCGACATTGCAAACGATCCCCGTGAAGTTGCAAGCAGAATTCTCAAATGTCCATGTACTGAACACATTTGTTCTTGAATTCTGGAGAGCAGACTTGAAGTTCAGAAGCAGTTGAAGCTCATCTGATTGGGACAAACAAAACAGATCCAGCAAAACAAGAAAGAAAACCAGCAAACAAGGCCGCTGCCGGAAAACTTTTTCCATTGCCGGTCGGTGTACGTATGTACGTTTGTTATTGTCCAACAACAATGACGGTGTTTTAAGTAAGAGAGAGAGAGGGAGAGTAGTAAAAAGTTGACGAACACGGAAGGTGGTTAGAGTATTACCTATCAACATAATTGAAGCACGAGGTTGGCTTTGAAAATCGTTGAGGTCAGTTCACATGACTAGGTGAGAAGTGAACTTGAGAAGACAAAGCATGTACGCAAGCAAGGAACTAGAAGCGATGGGTTGCCACAAAACTAGAAGCTGATGTGGTGTCGAGAGTCAACAATTCAGGTGCGAAATGTCAGCAATTTGAGAATAAACCGAATTAAAAGCTCCTGCTCGTAGGGCTAATGGCCGCCCACCAGGGTTGACGGATGACTCCCTAAGCTGCCACTTGGAGCAGTTAAGGTTAATGCAATTAGTTGCTGAGACTGACACCTGAGACCTGCTTCTTTATTTCTTTTTCCATAATTTGCTTCTTTCCTGAAACCAAAAAAAAAAAGAGAAAACACTTCATAAATTTTTTAAAATAACAAATTTTAAGTTTCTTTAATATTCAAATTAGTGATTCAATTTTTTTTTTTGTTTATATGGGTGATGTTATTCAAATTTTCACAATATCTTCAGATCCTCATGTTAAACTTCATTCTACCACATACTGCAGGCTAAACCCTTTCTATGTGCTTTGCAGGTTTAACTGGATTTCCTGTGGCATGAATTTACAAAGTGTGCAGTTAATAGTAAATCAATGTTAGTTTGGAGTTTCCAAATGACTTTTTCCATGTGTCTCTTCAAGTCATATTGAGGCTTTTTTTTCTTGCCATCCAAACAAGATCCAGAAGGAGAAAAAGGAAAGTCAGCTTGAGGAAAGCAAGGCAACTACATGCACAATTTGCTCCTTTGAACTGATGTCTGCCCAACTTTCATAGAAAAAGAGAAATCGACTGTAGTAGATAATGGGATGGTTTTGTCTCATTGAGTAGTTACATTTTGACAATTGCTCGTCCCATCAGAAAATTTGTGGAATAAGATGCATTGCATCAATTGAATGATAACTATTTAATAGAAAAATCTTTCTTGTTATTGAGTTAGTATATCCGCATGATGCAGTAGCAGAAATATGTAAAATAAGAAAGAGTGGGAAAAAAAGTAGTGAAACAATTCCATAATCATCTTGGTTTAACATCATAAATTATAAATTATTCGTATAATAATCGGGAAAAAAATTATTATATTTATGAAGTAGAGTAATAATTAAAAATTTTCTGTTCATAAAAGTTCATAATTATATTAATTCTTAAGAATCTAACAAAATTGAGATATTTAAATTTTCCATATAATTCTATATAATTATGGATTATCAACTGATAAAAGTTGCTCTCTGATTGCATATTTAAGTTAAAAAATAATGTGCAAAGAAAAGACTGCTGCGAGAGGTTGTATTTTATGAATCGTCAAAGTTGAGTGTATAAAAAGTTCTCTAGAAAGGATCAAATAGGCACTAAGTTCAATGATTTGGAGTCAAAGGTAAAGAGATTAGTGAGAATATAATTGTATTAAATCATTGCAAGATCAAAAGGAAGAAGAATAATATATGCTTTCACTATAATATCCATGTTTACGAAGCTTTAGCCAATGGCTAGGCCGCAAAAACAACAGAGTAGCGTACCGTCGGCTGGAGATTTAGCCAACGAAGTCAAAGTATTTCTGTGATAATAACCAAAGTTGAATCTTATAATTACATAGAAATTTACTAATTCAATTTAAGAAACTTTGTTTCTTCGTTGATATTTATGAGATGAGACATCAACCTCTAACCAACATTCTTCTTATGTGTCAAGACAAGAACAAGATTGCAATAAGAATCAAAAGCCAGCTGATGGGAAAAATATTATAAAGGAGGATCAATAACACAGACTATAACAAATGGGACAAAATCTCTTACCTAATGATAGAATAGAAAACATAATCTTTTCAAATTAAAAAAGAAAGCGGTGTTCCTTTGTTGAATGCCATGGCAGTGCGTTTTGTTTATGTTAGTCAAATGAAGGAAGTAAAGTTACTTTTTCCTTCATTTCCAGCAAAAAGCGGTCTGATGACAAATTGAGCCGCCATACGTTTGTTCTCGCATTGCCCATAAGCTAAACTCGACTACCTACCTATGATCCCCCACCCAAATTTACTTTATCAAACAAGAAAAACCCTAGTTGTCTTCGATGTCTCTTATTCCTCGCTCGATTGGATATTACGCTAAGTTTGGTTTCTGTTTGTAATACGCATAGACGGAATAAAAAACAAATTTAGAGACAGAATAAAACAAAAATTAAAAATAGTGAAATATTTGACTGTGATGGACAAAACAGATAAAACTGTCTCCATCTCGATGATAGAAATGTGTTTAGCTGCAGTTGACATAA
>JANSVB020000438.1:715620-728793 GCA_025504935.2 Erythroxylum haughtii | reverse complement strand
ATTATATTAAGTTAGTATTTTTAGTAGGCCCGCTGAACATGACAACATGGAGCATTTTTCATGTATTTTGGATTTTTAAGATATTTGAATGTTGCACGACTAAGTATATTTGTTGAATTGCATATTGAGACTATTGTGGCATGTGACCCCGGGTTTTGGGGTATTTTATCTGAATGATTGAGTATGATATTATGTATGAATGGTTGTGCGAAATCGATTTTGTGCGAATGTTGGGATCGGGTCCGACGGTTCGGGTCGCCTTCGTGGCGCAGCCCGAGGGGCCGCCTCGGGATTCGGGTTTCGGGACTCGGGCCCAACACATTTCTAATTTTAAAATCACACAAGAAGATTGCTACTTCTAAAAAAAGATTGTCGCCTACAACAGTCCATCCATAAAATCATCAATATTGCATTGCAACAGCAACTAAACACTCACCAAAATCATACTGCGGGAAGCTACACAGCTTTCATCTTTTTAAATTTTGCATTGCATGTAAGATTGGCTTTACTATATGGAATCCTTTTCAAATTTATTAGATATACACTTATCATGTGTAAACTCGTATATGGAAATCATCAGTGTATATACATGTCATATGACAACACACGATATGTGTATATCTCATAAATTTGAAAAGGGGTCCATATAGTAAAGTTTACGTATATAGAAATCATCAGTTTCTTGAAATCAAACATCCTATCCAAGACTAGACAAAGCTGCAAATGGTTTTTTTGCATGTGTTTCGCCAGAGATTTTGTTAGTTGAATTGCTTAACATTATATTCTTTTTGTCTTCTAAGTGGTGTCAAGGCTTTAGTGGCAATGCAACCCCATTTTCTATGCATTGAATAGCTTATGAGTATGATTGTATATGGTGTTTTGGGTTGTCTTGTATTAGAATTTCTGGGGTCACTGTAGTGGAAGTATTGGTTGGTCTGCATTGGTATTTGAAGTATTTCTGTGCTGCACATATATCATGGGACAAAACTGTTGCTGCGCAACTGGTGCTGCGCATATATCTTTGTGACATTGATAAACAGAAGATAGAACAAAGAATTGACCCAAATAAAATACGGAATCAATGTCTGTTTAAAACTTAGAACTGGTCTTCTATATTGGGAATATTAATATGGCTCATTACTATCTAATTGATACACCAAAAGCTTACAATACATACAAGTGCATGAAGTTGAAATGATACGCATATATATAGGTGCATGACGTTGAAAGAAGATAACACGTACAAGTTACAACGAACCTGAAAGTGAATGACGTTATTCAAGCAGGGCAGCACCACAAAGGAGAAACGAAGATGGAAGGTGAAGAACCAGCACAGAAGTGAAGGAACAGATGGAAGCTACAACTCAAAAGTGTCGTATAAAGAGCAGATGGAAGGTGAAAAGTCTTGGTGCAATGATATTATTTCAGATGAAAATGAAAAGTCCAATGACGTGTCTAAGCTGGCGTATTCAAGCTGTCTCAAGACATATCTCCAACTATATCCAAGCTATCTCAAGAGATGTCCGAGCCAGAAATTTTTTTAATGACGATATGTACTGACACGTGTCTACCACCTGTCAGGTGGGTGTCTGTGTCGAACACGTGTCCGACACAAGTACATGGCTCTATTTTTCCGTGTCCGTGCTACATAGGTTTTATTTATCTCTCTCGCTCGCGCTTTCCCCTAACCAAGATCCATCAATCCATTTCATTTCAACCATGTAAAAAGCTTATGTGACATTAAAATTGAGCCTTCTCTTGTATCATATTCTTTGTCATTCCACGTATATTCTTGACTCAAAGTAATAAATTTTAGACTTCAGTTATCCAATAAGACTAAAAAAAGGGAAAGATAGAATTTTCAACCAAATTTATTAAACAATTTATTTTTTTGCACATTATTTCGGGTCATTGCAAGTAGAAATGACTCAAGTTGCATAATAATTCCCATATTCACATATTAGTAAAGATTTAGAGTTTGTTCACTTTTGAGGACATTCAAAACCAGTTATTTGAGAGTCTTCTATGCATCATTAACATCTTTGGATTTGGGTTTACATTTCCTTAATCTGCACAAGTCCGAATGATAGTCAACTTTAGTGGTTGATTGACTTAGTAAGTATGATCATTTTGTTATATTTTTTTGTTGGATATTTTTCTATAATGGTGGAAAACAATTAATTATATTTTATCAATTTTTCAATAACTTATCGGATAAGTTACCTAATTTGATCCGAATAAAGATAATAAATGACCAAATAAAGGATCTAGATTAATAGGTCGAAGTCTAAGAGAAAAATGGACCTCAATCAGTATGAACCGAACTCATATCAGACTTGTAATGGAGAAATGTGATATGGAAGTTATATATAGAAGTTAAAGTTTCATGTAGTTGCTTAAATAATTCGTGAACGTAAAGTTACTTTGATTTATTCAGAGGTTCATGTTTTAAGAAAACTATAAAATGATGTTGACATATCTCGGTGAGTAGATTATGTGAAGGTGTCGGAGGATTTGTGCTCGTTACAACTTCTAAAAGCTTGTTGAACCATTGTGAAACCGAAATCAAGTAATTATGCATTTTTCATTCTTTTCCTTTCACCTTCTATCCGAGATACGTAACTAAGGTTCCTGCTACACGCTACATTTTCATCCTTATTCCTTAGTTAAGGTAGCTCAAGCTTTTAAGATAGCATCTACAAGTTAAATATGATTCTTTTGTGGATAATAAATGATCATAAACTTATTTTCACTGGTGCAATTTCGATGGAATTTTTTGGACTTCAAAGAGTTTCTTTGCATTAGTCTATATGTTATCACTCTTTTCTAATGCCTGAAAATAATTACTAAACAAGATATTAAAAACTCATTAAAGTGTATGACTAATGATTGTCCTCGTCTCATTGATATAAATTGTTGGCATTAACGAAATGGTGGTATAATACCACCCTTGACTCAGCAATTTAATACACTCTATTTAAAGTCATTTATGGATATAATTGTCTAATAAATATCCCACATGTCGTAGGAGATTCAAAGTTACCTATGATAGATCAAGTATTAATCCAATATCATATTGGCAAAACACAAAATATGATAGTACCATTGAGTGAAAGAGAAAGGAAAAATAGTGTACGTGAAGCTAATATAGATAGGTAACACAGTCTTGTCATATAAAGATAACAAAAAATTGCCACCATTATTCTTAGATCATTTTCAAATAATTCAAAAATGGAAAAATCAATTTATAATTTGCAAATATTATAGAACTATCGAATTCATCCCACTTTTTTTGTTTCTCAAATCAAGAAAAATGTGTTTAGACCATAATAAAATCATTTCAAAAATGTCTCAAAACATTAATAGCTACATTGAAGATGCCTATTGCAATTATAGATAAAAGGTTGGCAAAGTGAAAAAATTGATCAGTTGTTCAAGTATTGGTTTAGTGGTCTATTGATGATGATAAGGATGCAACATAAGAATATTTGTAGGAATTGCAATAATAATATGTAAAGATTAGACTGTAGATAGAATTGCTAAAAGGAATAAATAATATTATGGACAATTAAGCAACACATGTAATAACTTCACTTATCCATATATAGTAGTTATTACGGTCTTTATTGAAATGTTGCAATAAACAGAAGGAGAATTATTAATAAGTAATAATTGGATTTCTTTTTTTGCTTTCTAAATATTTGTTCCCAAATTCTTTTCCAAACCAATAATTAGGGTTTTGTTAACACAAAACACTAGAGAATGTACCTTATTGTGAACGATTAGCAAAACAGATTTCTTACATATTCCAAATAGACTATAATGGTTGCTTTTGAGCACTAATGGACTTAATCCACTCGATCTACCTATGTCTTATTTGCCAATACTTAGGTTTATTCTCAAAGCAGAAATTTTAAGACTTAACCCTAAAGAAGATGGTGTTCCTATGGTTGGGGGTCATAATGGGGTTATAATTTTGCCACTTTTTATCATAGGTCTTGCAAATTATTTATATTTATCTATTATCATCCTTGTGATAATAAGTAAGCAAAAGAAAGAGATATGTGTATTACATATCTCTATTATACAAAAGAGAGGATCTATATATAGAGTTATGAGTTTACTCAAGAAAGGAAAGAATGATTTTCAATTAATTACAAAATATTACCTGATATTCTATATGATATTATGTGGATATTATGCAATCTATAATGGTTAGGTAATAAATATTGTAGTTGGCCAACACCCCTTTAAAACTCAAGATGGTGAAAGTGAAGTCAACTTGATTTTGTTAACTAGTTCATTGAATCAAGTTGACAATTGAGCTCTTGGGAAGAAATTAGTTATTTGATAACAGAGGATACAAAGACAAGAGGAAAGGTCCCATACTAAATATGATGACTAATAAAGCGACAATTTTTCACAATATATTTGGTATGCTCATGAAATATGTCATTATAAACAAGTTATATAGTGCTATAACTATCAAAATAAATAATGGTGGTTAATAAATGTACAATTTCCATATCTTATAATAGCTAATGTAACTGTAAGAGTTCAGAAATAGTGTTAACAAAGGCTTAATATCTAACTTGAATTATGGAATAAGCTATAATTATTTGTTTCTTATTTCTCCATGAGATAAGAGAATCATTAAAAAAGAAACAAAACCTAGTTGTTGAATACTGATCAATAGAATTTCCAGCTCAATCAATATTAAAGTATAAAGGGAGTTTTGAAGAAAAGGATGATAAGAGTTAGATTATATGAAACAATGTAGCTCTAATAAAGCACAAAATATGAAGCGCTATAATATAAATGAGTGGATCAATCAACTATCATAAACTAACTCATAATGTGAATTGCCTAGGCTATATCAGGATGAGTAATTGTAAGATATAACAAACACTCCACCAGTCACTGATAAAAGGTAGTGTCATCTTGAGTTTAGCCATCTGTTGGTGTGAGACAAACATCACACTCAATTGGTATGCAGTGATTTTACTATCACTTATACCAACAGGAGAAAACAGTTCAGTAGCATACTTCATTTGAGAGAAATAGTAGGTTGAATCGTTATAAAAGACTTTTAGTCTAAAAAAATAGGTCAAATGTTATAGACCCTTCATTTTGAGTTATTAGTTAAGGTAGTATTTTAATTCTACAACACTATTAAGGTCATCACAAAAAATGATCATATTATCTACATAAAGTAATAAGAGCAAATAACCACTATATATATGCCAAACAAATGAGGCATTATCATGTGAATTAGAAATAAAACCAAGTTCTTAAATAATAATGCTAAATTTGAAAAACCAATCTTAAAAGGCTTGTTTAATATTGTATATAGTCTTTTTAAATGACAAATAGTATTTGGAGGATGATCATAATTAGGAGGTGGTTGTATATACATTTCTTTATAAAGTTTAAATTTTGAAAAAGATATTTTGACGCTTATTTGAATTAGTTTTCATTTCTTAATAACTATAAAGGTAAATGTCTCCTCACAGTCAATACCATATTTTTTAGTGAACCTTTTAACTATAGGTCGAGCTTTATAATGTTTTAAAGTTCCATATACCTTTGGCTTAATTTTAGAAACCAATTAATAGTCCACTAAAGTTTTGCTTGGGAGAAGCGGGACTAGATCCTAAGTCTAGTTTTTATAAAGCTTGCAATTCTTCTTTCATAGTTTGTTGTCATAATGGATTAGCACTAGCTTCTTTATAGATATTAGACTCATAAAGGGACGTGATGGTTGAATAAATAGAGTGATGTTTAAGGTGAGGGAAGCTTATAACATAAGGTTCCAAATGAGACTAAAGTTTAATGGCTCTAACATGTTATGATGATTAGGAGGGTTCACTTTAATCTTCTGATGGATTTAGATCATTATGCAAGATAGGTGGTCTTTTTTCTTCAAGACCTACAACTAGAACACACTCAAATAAAATTAATGAATCAACATAATTAGAGAACAAATTAACAGAGAGATTAATGAAGAACAAAGTGGAGGAAAAGGCTTAAAAGGAAGACAAGGTTGAGCACATTTTATGTTCCCAGAAGGTGATGTGTTTAGACATTCAAAAATATCTAGAGAGGGGATTCCAACATCTGTATGCCTTATGTTCAATGTCATACCTTGAAATACAACATAAACAAGCTCAAGGTTTTAATTTAGAATGTTCATATGGTTAAAGAGATACAAAACAAGCATAACTAAAAAACTGAAGGAGGCTACAGTTAGTAGTACAATTAAAAAATTGCTCATAAGGAGATTGATTACCTATGATAGCAAAGAGAACATGATTAATAATATAAACAACAATGAGAGCTGCTTCTCTTTAAAAACACTTAAGGTAAGGGAAGAAATTAGTAATGTTTTTTATTACGTCAAGAATGTGTTTGTATTTTCTCTTAGATCTCCAATTTTGTTGGGATGTGCCTAGACAAGAGTGATAAAGTATTGTACCATATTGTGACAAAAGAGTCAGACATGAATTATTGTTATATTCTATGACATTGTGATTGTTTTAAAATGTTGAGTTTTGACCATTTTGACAAACTAAACATATAAGTCATGCAAATCAAATTTTCTTTTTGTATAAAGGAAATCTGGGTTTGCTAAGGAAACTCATCTATAAATATCACAAAAATATTTTGAGCTTCCTATGATAGGAGTAGGAGAAGGGCCCAAATATTTGAGTGGGTTAAATCAAGAGGAGTAGATGATATAAAATTGCTATCATTAAAAGGTAAAACATGGTGTTGACAAGGTAAACAAGCACTATCTTCTTGTTTGACAAATCCTAGTAGCCCACTTAAATTGAAGGATTTAAATGCTAAAGAGAAATATGAACAAGACGGGAGTATCACTTTCAGAAGTAACAATAACAACATAATTGAACTAATTGAAGGGTAAATGAAGTGATGTAAATTTAAATAGTTATCTCTCTTTATACAATGTCCCAATTATCTACATTGTCTTTTGATTCTTCACATGATAACCATAACTTGAAAGATGAACTTCAAGACTAAGATCACATAGTTGGCCAACAAAGATCAAATTAAGTTATAATTTTAGAACTACAAAGGTATTTAGTAATATAATGTTAAATGTAGATATAATACTAATATAACTAACAATTAATGTGTACAATGGGATACATAACTTTTATGATGACAAAATGCAGAATTAAGATACCAAGAAGAATTTGTATTAGTGTGATTGACAAGGCTAAGGTCGTAAAATTACTAGATTGAGAAAGAAGAAGTGCTTGTTTAAGGGTGTCGATGTCAATGTAATTAAGAAGAGTAATAAGGTTCGAACTGCCCTTATATATAAAGTCGTTTAAAATTTAGGACTAGAGTTTTATATTTCGCAAGGGACCTACTTAATTTAAGCGGAGATTAATCTAAAAGTGGATGACTTAAAAATGTCTTCTCGTAATTGAGAATCTTTTAGAATGCCTCGTGGATACCAAAAAAAAAAACAATAACACCGTAACAAAAAACTAAAATGGTCGCAATAATGAAAGAAGAAGACTGGCATTGATGTTGATTAGACTTTCGTTAAGATCCCTTTCTAATGGCCTAATTAGACATTCTAATATTTAATATTCAAGTTTTTAAAACAATAATTATGCTTGTCCTTTCTCGAAGGAAGAGAACATGATGATCTTATTGGTCCTACAGTAGTTAAGACATTATTAATAGAATAGTGGAATTTTAGATTCCCTTAAAAATAAGATGAAAAATAATTGTCTCTATTTTAAGGAATGGATCGCAATGTAAAAGAGATCCAAACACGAGTTCAAATTCGGAACAAAAAGATATTAAGAGCTTCATTACATTCATGTAATCTTGTTATTGAGCATATAAATCAATTTTTTTATTCATACCAATTTGGATTAGAAGTAATAAGTTGATCCCAAATAACTTGTAGTATTTGAATAAAATTATAGGGTTAATTATAAAAAATTTCAAATTTTGTTCAATTTTATAATTATAAGACGAAATTCAAAAAATGACAACAAAATGTTTAAATTTGTAATTTTTTTTAATGCAAACCTGATAAAAAAATAAGTAAATAAATAAAAATTTAGTGTAAAGTAATTAAAATAACATCAAATTTAATGTAAAATTTTTTTTAAAAAAATTTCTTTTATATTAAATTTGGCGTAAAATTTTAGTAAATGCCTAAAAACGGAGGTCATTAAAGTTACGACATCTGGTGGAAGCAGAAATAGTTGCCCACAGACATCATGTAAGAGTGATAAACAAAAGAAAAAAGATTCGTATATTACATGTCTTTAGCATGTACAAGACAGGCTCTATAGATAGGGCTTCGAGTACGTGAAGAAAGAAAAAATTTTGTGAATATTATGCAATCCAATCCAACCCGCTTAGATAATAAATTATGGTAATTGACTATATAACAATCCTATCTTGTGACATTATATCGTCAAAGTGATGAATTTGGTCCCTGCAGCTTCACTGCCAAAGAACGGATTCAAGATGGAGGGACGGAGGTTGTTCAGTTGATGCTTTCATTTAGCACGTAGGATTCTTTCCCTGGCTTGCAGAATATATATCAACTCGTTGCACAATTTGTTTCGTGTCGTATGCTGAGATGATGTTTGTTGATCCAATTTTCCTTTCGAATACTGATTTTGTTTGAATCCAATGGAATTTTATATCATGAATGCTCTGTAAATATTAAAAGGCACGACTTCATGATTCTAAACATAGAAAAGGTGAGGAATTTCTAATTCTTTGTTGAAACGGCTTAGCTTGTCCAACAAGAAGCTTATATAATAACTCGAGTGATAAATGCTTCCTTCTATACATGTTTTATCTCTTTGTAACTAGAAAATAAAAGGGGGGAAAACTTCACACTTTCTATCCCAGTTACAGGGAAAAATTATAGTCCTTGAACAACTTTACAAAGTGAAGGGGCTGAAAGGAGGGTGTACAACCGGCATTCTGGACATTGAAACATTCCCGGTGAGTACATTGCGTGCTATAGTATCCTCCACAACCACAGGTTCAACCTGCATCACTCTCTCAGGAACAATCTTCTCACCTTCAACCTTGGCAAGGACTTCAAAATGCATCGTAACTGATTCAGGCTTAGTCCTCCAATCGGGAAATCCCTCCCATGTAATGCCATCTCCTTCTTTAACCTTCTTCTCAATACCAAAACCAATCTTCAAAAATGTTTGAGCAAAGACGTTTGCCTTCAACAACCTAATCGAACCTTTTTTATTAGCTTTTGGACCCAGCACAGAGGCCAATAACTTCTCGAATCCAACCAAATTTGAGTTTGAGGCATTCACAGAAACAAAAGGCCACATTTTGGTGAGATGATTAGGAGTTAATAGAGCAGTGACCTCTTCCAAGTCAATAGTGGATAGAGCATCAACTTGCTGGAGTTTGGCCAGTGAAGATAACTCTACAAGGCCAGGAGCAAGACGCTTTAACTTCAGCCGGTTCCTGGGAACTACAGACGACGAGGAAGGAGCAGCGAGGGAGGTCGGACCTACAATACGAAGTGAAAGAAGGGGTGCCCCTTTTCCACGAGAAGCATGGCGAAGCTGTTTAGCAATAGCTAGAAGAGCAGAAGCAAAACCATTTCGAGTTCGATTGAGAGGAAGCGGGAGGTCAATGGGGTGGCGCAAGCTAACTGATCTGGCACCGTTCACAGTTACCACAGCACCATCTGCTAACTCTACTTTCTTCACAATGCCAGCATCCACATCATGCTGCAGATTACACAACAACCACATTCCGTAGTAAATTAGCAAAATTTCTACAAATAATTTTTTCTTTAAAGCATCAAACTTTAATTCTCATTTCATTCCAATTCAACCAAATCAAACCAAACAAAGGAAAACAGATAAAACCATTCGAACTAACAGACAGAATGGAAAACAACATATACCGGCAAAGAGAGGCGCATGTCCTCAGCATCTTGGATCCAAATCTCCATAGGTCCGGCAAGCTGGAACGGCGCCAAAACGGGCAAGCCATCATCACGGGTTTTCTTTGTCTCCACCAACCCGCTATCATCATCCTTAAACCTAAAAATAGGCAAATCAACGTAGTCCCATCGGTTCACATCCTCCAATAGCTTGAAAGGAATCACCTGATTCCCCTCCACCTCCACGTCGAATTCGTATGCCACTGAGTGCCCCACAAGCGCCTCCCTCTGATCAAACCCCCATACCTTCAAATCTTCCGCCTGAAACCCTAGTCCCTTCACTATCGCCTCCTTTAAATCCTATTTCAGAACAAAAATAAATAAATTAACAAAATTAGTCAACCGTTATATAATTCTAATCAAATTACTACCAGAAACTGATGTATGAATAAAGCGTTTGACATAATTCAATGAAATTACTAACAGAAATTGATTTAGTAAAGGGAGGCGACGGCGACGACGAGACAAGAGAGTCCGACAAGGACAAGGTCGTAAATATGACGAAAACCAGGGCCAAACTGAGCTTCGCTGCCATACCGTTGATGATAGGAGAAACTGGAGAATTATCTTAACAGGTGCAAGATCCCAACTAGTTTTAAAATTAGGGACACAAGTGAAAGAGGAGAATTCTGGAATGTTGGGGATGATGACGTGGAGGAATGGACCAATAAGCGGCATGAATTCGATGCGCTGGAGGGATGTGATTGGTGGAGATATGTTGGCGCTCAAATTTGGTTACGAAGACGTGGAAGCAGCGGTGTCCCATCTCGAGTTCCCATTAATCCGCATTTACTAATTCTGGAATGTTGGGGATGATGACGTGGAGGAATGGACCAATAAGCGGCATGAACGTGATGCGCTGGAGGGATGTGATTGGTTGAGATATGTTGGCGCTCAGATTTGGTTACGAAGACGTGGAAGCAACGGTGTCCCATCTCCAGTTCCACTCTCTCTACCTTCTTTCTTATTTTTGTGCTTTCTATATTCTGTTCTTCCTCACCAACATTTTTGGCTTCTAAAATGCAAGCCAATAAATTCCTCTTTCCATTTTGCCCCTCCTTCAAAGCCTTAAAGCCTTCCTACTTAAGTGATCTCCCCAAAATACCCCTTATGCAACTTATCACTGTAACTTTAATCCAATTCACCCATGTAACATAATCTCATTAACATTAACATGCTAATTAATTCCAACATACCCTGATCTAGCAAGATCCCAAAATTTATCTAATTCTGCTCATTTATCAAGAAAAAAATTTGGGGCCATGAATGACCCTGCTCCATCAAAGTGTCCATAGATTTTTTTCCAAGTATTCCTCTTTCAAACAATATATCCAAGGCATATTTTGGCTGATGTAAGAATAACCCTTTAGATGAGTGATCCACTTCGTTCCCCCAAGCAGGACTTCAGTACCCAAAATCTTTAATATTGAAGAATTTGTATAACTTACAAGTTGAATAAGCCATTGTGTTCTACGTAAAAATGATGTCATCCACCTACATCAATAATCTCAAAAATGCACTACCTTTTAAGGAAGTAAACAGTGAATAATTTGCTCAATATTGAATAAAAACATACCTCATTAGCGTTGTGGTCAACTTGGTAAACCAATTTCAAGAAGCCCAGTGCAACTTATAAGTTGACTTGTGTAATTGACAGGCTTTGTATTCATGATCTATCCTGAGTCTATGGGGTAAAAACAATATTTACTTAATTGTTCTTTAAAAGATTTTTGGAAAAGATATTATAGGCCTTGAAATTTTTTTCTTTAAAACAATTTCGATTAAACCCCTTCGTATGTCTATGTACAGTTGCACATGTTCCTTACACATGCTGCTATTGTAACATTAATCCAAGAGCCACCTACCTTGTTGGACCCCAAACTTTTCTTGGAAGTTAGAACTATTATATGTGAAAGGTTGGAACTTAAAAGTTGGAGTTATAAGTTGAAACATGTTCACTGAGTATGATTCAGTGTTTTAGCCATAACGTTTTCTCTAGTTATCCAAATGAGATGATATTTGATTTATAGTAAACTAGAGAGATAAGGCTACAAATTTTTTGATGAAATTGAGTTTTAATTCAGTCTTTAAGAATTTCAATTTTCTGATGGAAGTTGAACATAGAATATTATTTCAGTATAAGAACAGTTTGGAAATGTTTGAGGTATAACTTTTAGATTATGGAACGAAATTGAACGATTTTGATGTCATTAGAAAATTGAGACAATGATGAATATTTTTCTAGAAGGAAGTGTTATCAAATTCCTTCAATTACCTAATCAGAAAAGGTCTTGATTTTTGAAAGAAGTTAGGCAATAACTTAAGTGAATTTTAAGGTCTTAATAGAATATTTTTGTAGAGTTAATTAACATGTTAATGTGAGTAAGGATTTATGACATGGGTAAATTGAATTGTAGTGTTAAGGTGGTAAGATTGCATGAGAGGCAAAATTGGCAAGTCACTTAAGCATTTAAGTTACAAGGCATATAAGTAAGGGCAAAATGGGCATTGTTCAATCAATAATGGCATAAAAGGAAGAAGAAAAGAGTGTCTTACGTTTAGAAGAAACAAAAAACGTGAATGAAAGGAGAGAAAGAGAGAGAAGCACGAAAAAGAGAGAAAGGAGAGAAAAAGAAGAAAAAAGCTAGGGTTTCTTCATTTCTTGGTTTTCAAGAGGGATTTTAAAGTTTATTCAACAAGGAAAAAGGAATAGGAGGATGAGAGCTTTCATTAGAGCTAATAAACTCTTCATTTGGTGAAGATTCAAGGTAAGTTGGATTTTACTCTTTGGATTTTTGAAAGGGGTTTTGGTTCATATAGCTTAAGAAATGTTGGGGCCCGTTTCTGAAGCCCAACAATCATTCCAAAGTCACAAAATGGGAGCATAACACCCTATAGGGTTATTTCAATTAACCCTCATTAGCCATCATCAATTCGTCTTCGTTCTCATAACATCCCAAAATTTTCACTGGCAAATTGTTCAATGGTGTGCCCATACAACTCAATCACCAAAATCAAACTCATTTTTCGTATTTGTGCACAGAATTTGGAAACCTTAAAATTAGAATTTCAATTTTTTTCTTCAAAGAAATAAAAGCTCTAAGTCTCTAGTTTGTTTTGAAGCAAGAATCACCTCAATCGGAGCTATATAGCTCAAGATATGCTTAAAATTCCAAAGCGTGTTTATA
>JANSVB020000438.1:592001-604776 GCA_025504935.2 Erythroxylum haughtii | reverse complement strand
TAGTCACGGCAACCACAAGCTCATGCTCCATGTTGTTGATTCCAATTTTCAAGAGAAAAATTATCATTTTCGGAGCATTCAAAAGAACACTTTGCTCAAATCTGAAGATCTTTGGGATTTTGTTGATGAGGGATATGTAGACCCATATGAAGAAAATCGGTTAAGAGAGAACTGAAAGTGGTATTCAATGCCATTGTTGCAAAAAAAAAAAATTGACATACGAAAGTTGATTGTAGGTATGAGAATAAACAGAAGATTTTTACAGTGGTTGAAAATGTTGAGGAAAGTAGACTTTTTATAACTTATTGTTATACTAATGATTTTCAAATGAAGTGTAATTCATTAGTAATGGTTGCTGTAATCATAAAATGAGAGCAGAATCCATTTTCAAGGAGCTTGATGAGACTCAAAAGCTGAAGATCAATTCTGGTGATAATAACAAAAGTATCGAAGTTAAAAAAAGGCACCGTGGTGTAACACTAACAGTGATAAAATTAAAATTCTTGACAATGTTCGACTTGTTTCTAGTTTGACACATAATTTGTTGAGTTTTGGGCAATTAATAGTTAGTGGGTAGCTGTACCCTTAATACTCATTGTAGCTTCATGGCAGATGTTCCACACCCTTTTACGGTATGGATATTGAAACCAAGGATCTTTAGCTTCTTTGGAGCATCTTCAAACAGTTCCTAACATTTAGCGGAAAGAAGGAAGCAGTTCAGGTACAAAAAGTTGATTCTTGACAGGGTCAGCAGAGAGACTTGAAAGGAGTTCAATTCCTTTTAAAGCAGAGAAGAGAATCTGGATAGAGGAGTGGCCAACATGACAAAAACATAAAGCAAGCCATCTGGAAAATTTAGTTGGGCAGTTTAGTGAGGCACATTTTCAATAATATCTAAAGGAAGGGAGACAATTTGTTGTCATTAATGAAAAACACAAATGGATAAGGGGTCTCCTTATGTAAGTAATCAGTATAAGAAACAATAGTGTAGTGCTAGAAATTGATTTTTGTATTGTGTTTGTGTATCGTTATTTTGTATATCTGTCTTCTGTATACATTTACGAGGAAGAGGTTATATACAAGGATGAAAAACGATGATACAGTTGTAAAGAATATCTACAGTTACAACAAAAATAACATCACGAGGAGGAGATTGCTTCTAGAATATGTGCAGTAGACCATGGCTGATGGGCCTGGTGGATGAGACTGCGAAGTGGGCTTGGTTATCTATTAATCAGTCCTTTCACCACCATGCACTAGAATAGCAAACGTAAGAGTTGTAATGCATCCAAGTATCCAGCTGAGGAAGGTCTGTGGGTAGCCAATTAATTCCATGCTTTTGTGAATGAAATCCCAGTGAATCAAATCAAAAGCATCCACTTTAATAGTACCCCTTTTTTACCCTAGGTCTCAATGATAATCATTGACAATTTCTTGGATCAAAAAATATTGTCCTCTATTATCCTTCCTTTAAGGAAAGCAGATTAGGTAGGTTATAATTTGAGGGAAGCCGCTTTTTAATCTGCTGGCCAGAAATATGACTTTATAAAGTATGTTACAGCAGAAAAAGTGACCTTGGAAATGAGTTAACATCCAGAATGGGGAGACAAAGGTGGAGTTGATTCTATGATACATTTTGCAAGATTAAAGAAACTTCTAATGGCTGTGAGCCTGTCGATCAGGTCAACATCAACGACAAGCCAGGCTATTTTGGAAAAATGGGGTATTAAACCGATCAAAGATTCGGGGGTTTAAAAGAGTTAAAGGGACTTTTGATATTTTGCTCAGAGAAAGGTTGGGCCAAGTCATCAGTGGAAGCAAGGTTAATGGTTTTTATGATAATATTGTAGAGAAACTCGAGACTGGGAGAATCTTCTCTGGCTTTACCAAGAACAAGATGTGAAAAAGGTAGGACAAAGGCCTTAATCTCAATATAGTCAGAAATAGAGTTCCCATTTGTTGTCTATAAAGGACATAGTTTTTGTTCTATTTTTTAAACCAATTTGGTTGTAGCTTCAGGTAAAAATAAGAGCTAACGAATCTTAAATCAGTCAGGTTGCAAGGTAATAAAGTGGAGCTATATAAAATCCAGCGTATTGGTGTGGTGGGGTGTGGTGTCCCAGGGAATACAAAAGACCAAGTGATTCAGAGATCTAGGTGAATAATGGAATTGAAAACCTGTCGAAACCAACCATGAAAAGGAGTTAATGATAGAGGAAAGCAGTTTAAGAGTGCCAAAAAGTCTTGCTGACAGTGGCATTTGTTCATACTACGCTACCAACTGGGGTGGGATTGCTGCAATATACGTATGGGTTACAGTAACATAAATAACGTTGTTTGCTTTCAATTTTCTATGTTTCCAGCAGTCATGTAACATTGGGATACTTCAATTTTTTCCAGCAGTCATGTAATGAAATGAGTTTGTCCGTCTAAATATCTATCTTCAATTTAATTGTCGTTTATTTCACGTCCGAGTATACGTTCTTAAGCTGCTGTTTTCTATCACTGTCAAGTTATGAGTATTCACGATGTTTGTTTTCCTTTTTCGGTGAAGTAATCAGGATATGTTTGTTTTTGGGTGTGTAGGAGGCCGAATAGGGTTGAAAACGATGCTAAGCAAAGCAATATCATTGTCAGGCTTAAGAAGCTTTAAAATAAACTAACCATTTGGTTAGTTGGATAGTTCATGCCTGACGCAACTTGGTGGAAACATGAACTTTCCAAATCATTCTTTTGATGTTTAGCAACCTTCTAATGACTAATGACTATAGAGTGGACACATTTATTCAAAACTTATGGTCCACCTGTTTTTCTTTTACAATCCTAAGAGGCGGTTGAGGCAGGAAGACATAAAAAGTAGAAAAAGGATAACAATGAAGACAAAAGAGCTAGTCTTTCTGTTGTGACGGCGGTGCGGCACTGCTAAAGAACTTAACGTTTTTAGCAATGAAGAAGGTGGTGGTAAGTAGTTGAGCTTTCCTACCGTCGTCCGCAACATTTCCGAATTATGTTAGGACTACTATCGGAAATGTGTAGTTGAGAGATAAAGGTTAACAAATTCCAAGTATCAATGGGATTATAGTTAATCACAAAATTTTAGCTAGTCATTTCTTTTAGGAGTAGGATTTACAAATTTCATCAGGAATTCCGTTTTAAATGTAATTCTAGCACAAGTAGGAAAATTTCACCGGATTTTGATTCTTATATAAACGTATTATATAAGTGCATTGACGGACGTTGGCTAACAAAACGAACATAGGAGGAGATGGCGCTTCCACAGCATCTTATATCACACATCCTCACAAGGGTTCCCGCACCTACCCTCCTGCGATTTAAAAAGAATTGTAAGCAATGGGGTTCTGAGATCGGTAGTTCGTTTTTCGTCAGGAAACAGGTGGATTATGTTTCAAGGACAAGGTACCTTGAGGGAGTGGTCCTGTCCTCTTCTGCACGTTCTTTGCAGTTCTTGGACTGTTTAAACATGAGGGTTGAGTTGAGAAGGATTGATTTTCCTTTTGATGGTAGGAGAGGTGTTAGTGTTATTGGTTCTTGTAATGGGTTGTTGTGCTTAGCCTGGATGAATAAAGTGTTGGTGTTATGGAACCCTTGCACTAAGGTCTGCAGAGATTTCGCAATTTCTAGTCCAGTGGTGAGGCATTATGGCCTTAATTGGTTAGGTTTCGGATATGATGGTACTAGGGACGAGTATAAGATTTTGAGACTTCACAGACATGAAACCGCGCAAATTATGGAAGGAACACAAGTTGACATTTTTTCGTCGAAGACCAATTCGTGGAAGGAGTTGCCCATCTTACGATGGGAAATTCGATTGGTGGGTCAGTCACAACCTGGAATTCTTGTAGACCATGCTCTTCATTGGGTGGTCGAGTACGTAACTAGGTGGGAGAACTTCGAGATTGATGGTATGTTCAGGCTCAAAACCGTCGCAAAAGCCATTCTTCGTTTTGATTTGGTTGAGGAGAAGCCTAGCTTGATTTTAATACCTCCAGATATAGATTGCAGGCACCCCTTGTATGAGTTTGAGTTAAGAGGTTTTGGTGGTTTTCTTTCACTCATTCATCATAATGAGGAAGGCCACATTGATATGTGGCGAGTGGGGCTGGACAAGTTTAAGGGATCTTACGTGGAATGGTAATACTGTTTTAGGAGTCCGTTTGGCGGTCTTTCCTGGGTATTACCGAATCGGCTCACTTCACTAGTTGTTTACCTTAGAGGGAAAAATACCCGATTTTTCCAACACCTACGAACAAGAACTGAGTTACTTTATTTGATAATAGAAGTCTAACCAACTAGTCATCCTCTACAAGCTAATTGGGATACTACTTTGTATAAGAAAGAAAAAAAAGAAATTTCCTTCAATTCAATTAAAGAAATCAATCAAAGTCTTAATTTACCATCATCCTAAATTGTTGAACCTCTACAATGCTAACTTAAGACAAACGAAGTATCCCTGACAACAATATGCACAATTCAAGAACACACCCAGATTGTCACCAAGAATTGCTAAAAATACTATTGAATACCTAAAGATCTTACATTAGCCATTATGTGACCGAGTGCATCGGTTATGATAGTGCTCTGACGATGATGGAGATTTATGTGAAATGGAAAAAGAAAAACATAAAAAGATGCAGATGTGGATGAGTGAGAGACTGTGGTGGATTGGTGATAGTCGAAAAACTTATCAAAAGACCTACAATAGAAAAGGTATTTTGAAGAAAAAACGATGATATGTCTCGCTACCAAATTCTTATGCCTCATCGAAGAATGGGGCTATTGTGAGATGTAGCTCGCTAAGTTCACGTTGAAAGGGTCTAGAGGTAGTGACAACAATGCTGGAACATAAACAATCCTAGGTACAAAAGGGGTCTGATACAGACCTTTAAGCGTTATTAGCTATGAAGATTGTTGGAAAATTTCTTAAGCTTGCAGATTAATACGAAATAAATTATCAAATTGACTAAGTCTTATGTAAATTTGATTATGATATTAGTGTTTGATTTTAGAAATTAATTTAGAGATATTCTTGTAATAGTTAGCACATATATAGGATTTTTTGTTACATTTAAGCTCTGTTGCTGTCAATAAAATGATGGTGTTCTATAGCAAATATATATTCTTTTTCCTTCTATTTTATTCACGTATTATGTTTCAGCTTTATAAAAATAATAACGTATCAGAACTTTTTGTCTTGAGGGACCTGGGAGATGAGTGAAATCAAAACGCAAACTTGATTTACAACTTATAATTACAACAATAATTACAACCAGAATTAGAACCATCTTCAAGCAATGGAGATTGAACACAAAATTGTTGGTGAAAACTATCAAATTTGGGCTATTCGAATGAAAACTCATCTTAATGCCATGGATGTTTGGGGAGCTGTGAAGGAAGATTATGAGGTACCTCCATTGCCAATAAATCCTATAATGATTCAAATCAAAATGCACAAAGAAAGGAAAAATAGGAAGTCTAAAACCAAAGCCTGCTTGTTTTATCCTATTTCAAACATCATATTAACAAGAATTATGAATCTAGAGTTAACAAAGGATATTTGGGATTACCTCAAAAAAGAATACCAAGGCAATGAAAGAACAAAGAGCATGCAAGTGCTTAACTTGATTAGAGAATTTGAAATGCTGAAGATGAAAGAGTCATAAACCATTAAAGAATACTCCAACAAGTTGCTCGGTATAGTAAACAAGGTGAGGTTATTAGGTAAGGATTTTTCTGAGAAATGAATAGTGCAAAAAATCATTGTAATCTTACATGAAAAATATGAATATGAAATTTCTGAATTGGAAAAGGCTAAGGATCTAGTAAGCATATCTTTGGCATAATTAGTAAATGCACTACAAGCACAAGAACAAAGGAGGATGATGAGAGAAGAATGAACCATTGAAGGTGCTATGTTAGCAAAGGAAAAAAAATTCAGGAAGAGACAAAAACAAGAAATTTAACAAGATTGACAATAATAACAACAACAAAAATAATGATGATTCATACCCACTATGCTTATATTGCAAAAAAAAAAAACAAATCACCTACAAAGAAAATGTTGATAGAGACCTGATATTAAATGCAGAAAATGTGGACAAATTGGACATAAGGAGAGGATTTGCAACTCACGAAATGAAGAGACAAAAGTAACAACTGAGCAATATTAAGAGGATGAATTATTTTGACATTAAAGCTCAACAATTCCAAAGACATGGAGGAGTTTGTTAGAAAATTCCTGAGGCTTACAAATTATTACGAAATAAATGGTCAAACTGATCAAGTCTTAGGCAATTTTAATTATAATATTCAGTGTTTGATTTTAAGAATAAGTTTAAAAATATTCTTATAATAGTTAGTAAATATATAGAATTTTTTATTACCTTTAAGCTCTATTTAATGAACTTTGTTGCTGCCAATAAATTGATAGTTTTCTACCGCAAAATTATATTCATTTTTCTTCTATGTTATTAAGGTATTATGCTTCAGCTTTATAAAAACAGCAAAGATCGCGGCTAAATGGAGAGGTTTCTTACCGTCCTCTTCCGTGAGAGTCGGCTGACTGACAGTGAGCCTCATAAAGACCCACATTTCTTAACTTGGTGGAAGATGAATGAGTGGAACAAATACTAAAACAGGCAAAAACGAAATTTGCAAGATCGATAGAGATGTGAGCTATAGTCGAAAATGCGGAGAGTAAAACAGCACGTAATAGATACGTCGATAGGAGGGGAAGAGAGCAGGGAGACTTTCTTTTTATGGTGTGAAGAGCAAATACTTAAGAGCCAGCCAACTAGAATTAGCATCTCTTTTTTACTTTTCGACAACTGTCACGGGGTTAGCGCGTGGGCCTAAATTTGCTTTTGGTTAATGCTTTGGTGTTTCTTCAGATGATTTTACGTGGGGTTGGATGGGTTTGGAGTTTTTTAAAGCGGATTCTGTGTGGGGTTGGCTTTCTGGTCGCGTCACGGTAAGGGATCCGTGGGTCTAACTCTGTTTACCAGTAAGACATGAGCTTACACGTCCAACGCTAGCGATATGATGGGGTTTTGATGTTTCCGATGACTTTTAGGGAAATTTGGGATACAAAGATGTGACGTTGCGAAAGTGACCAATCCCATAAAAAAGCAAGGAAACAGTAGTTAGAAGGTAACAATGGCTGAATCAGAGGTAAGATTTGTCAAACTTACGCCTTGTTTTTTTACAATCAATTAATTGCATTAATTATTAGCTATTCTATCAACTAATTTTATCCGCGAATTATATTAACTATTTATGTATAAAATAAATTATGAAAACAAGACTTTAAAAAAATTATAACCTTATAAATATCATATATTTTAGTATTTTATTGAATATTTTTAGTAAAGAATAATAAATTATTTAATAAATTAATAAATTAGAGTTAAATAAAAATTTTAATCTAATGAAAATTTTTTATATATTTTTTAATGATTTATAATTGTTAGAAAATAAATGCATGAAAAATCTTCAAATTGCTACATTTTGCACTTGTAAGTTGTAAAAAGGATTCAGATTTCAACCCTCAGGTTCACTTTTATTAAGAACAAAATATAACTCATTTTTAATCTTTACAAAGAACAAAATGAAGTAAAATAGGGTGTACTTTTAACCCTTATAAAGAACATTCGTTAGTTTAACATGACAATAATTTAAGTATATTATTAATAAATGAATTATCATTTAATATTAAAAATTGTTTGTACATTTTGATATAAGTAATAAGATATAAATATTATAAAATTATAAAATTTTATTTATTGATATAAAAATCAATTAAATTAATTATTAGTTATAAATAAAATAAGAAATTAATCACCCTATTTTTAAATATTATTACATAATAAACAAACATCTAATAAAAGGAAGGGCAAAGGCATTTCGGCATTAACTACTATATTCAAGTGTTTCAACTTTCAACTCTGCTGAAGTGAGTTTCCCAGTGCAACAACAAAACTCCACTAGAAGCTTTAAATACGAGGGTATTATAGGAAATGTGAATCAGCTATTGTATAAATGCTGCTTACAAGTAACCAAACATTTTTTATAGGTTTTTCATAAAGTCAATAAGTTGAAATCGGTCAAATATCCAAAAAAGAGATTATCAGCTTTTTACCGCCTTATCCTTCCTCTTCTCTCTTTGTTTCAGTTTATCAGATTCTTCCTAGATTTGGTTTAGTTTTTTCTTTCAAAAAACTGTTCTTCTTTCATTTCTTTCTTCAACATATCCATTAGCCATTTCATTCCAAATGTTGTTATGAAATTTATCAAGAGCTATTTTTAGTCTCTTCTTTTTCCTTCTTGTTAGAAGTTTCCATGATAATATCAATGTGGTGTTGCATCTTCTCTGTTGGGCAAAATTTGCAAATTTTCAAATTATATATGACTAATTCTGTCATAATTTATACTTATTTTTTGTTTGAACTTTAATTATTAATCAGAATATATATATCAAGTTCTAATAACTGTCCCTTTTGGATTCATTGTTTAGTTTCAAATACTACAAGAAAAGTAAAAATTACTGACGAAAAATTATCGATGGAAAATAATACGTTCCAAATTATCGAAAAAAATGGGGTTTCTGTTGCTAAAATTGTCAGAAAAAATTTCATTTAGCGACGGTTCTAATACCCGTTACTAAAAATAGAGGGAAACTGTCCTATCAAAATTTGCGATGGAATTTAGGGACGGTAAAAATTTCCATTGGTAATGACATTGAAATTGGCAACAGAAGTTTACCGACGGAAATGACATCGTTGGTAATTACTGACAAATTTGTTACTTCCGTCGATAAAGTTGTAAAATTAACGATGGACATATTACCGTCGGTAAATAATGCAGGAAGTGAAGGCGAAAATATAAAATTTGAAAATATCGACGGAAATTAGTGATAGAATATTCCGTTGCTAAACTTCGTACGTCGTCGTCTGGCAGCTGTTAAATGTTATTTACTTAAACAAAACGACACGACAAAACATTCCGTTGCTAAATTTCGTACGTCGTCGTCTGGCAGCTGTTAAATGTTATTTACTTAAACAAAACGACACGACGGAATATTCCGTTGCTAAACTTCATACGTCGTCGTTTAGCAGTTGTTAAATGTTATTTACTTAAACAAAATGACACGACGGAATATTCCGTTGCTAAACTTCATACGTTGTCGTTTGGCAGCTGTTAAACGTTATTTACTTAAACAAAACGACGTCGTTTTGTTCTTACGTTTTAAGACGCTTGAAACCCCCTCCTCCGTCGTTTTGTTCTTACGTTTTAAGACGCTTGAAATCCCCTCCTCCCACCTCTAGTTCATCTTCTTCGCGTTTCTTCTTCGGTCTTCTTCCTCCTCCGACGACTTCCTCTCCTGTTCGACGTTTGTCATCGACCTTCCATTTTCGTTGCTGCGTGGGTTGTTATCTTCTCCCACTATTAAATCATTTTCGTGGAGGTAATAGTTGTTTTTGAATATTTTTGTTGTTTTTTTTTCTTTGATTTTTTTTGTATGTATGTTGATTTTTGTGAATGGATAGAGGATTTAAGGTAGGAATATTAGTGCTAGAAGGTTTAGTTTTGAATTTTGGTTGTGATGTTGACATATAAAATTCATGCACATAAGGTGTATGACAAAATGTTAACAAATGAAAAAGTGAGTTTTTGTAATTGTTTTGGAAAGATTTGATGGACATTAAAAAGAGCATTACAACCCCTTGGTTAATATTAGAGGATTTACATTTCTACTATACTTAATTAAATCTTATTCATACGTTTAAGTAAGATCTACATAAATAAATAAACCAAATTAAGTAGCATAGAGTTGAAACAATGATATTTTAAAAATTATAATATATAAATCAAAGGATATATATATTTATATACATATATACATATATTGTTTTTTTGTTTTAGAAAATCTTTGACTTTTGACTTTCTAACACAGAGAGAGTATATACATATATTAGTTACTAAATATATATGTTTATTTATATACATGTATACATATATTAATAACTAAATTGAATTTTTTAATGTTTTAAAATTTATAAAACTCATCTAAAAAATTGTTTGAAAAAATATATTTTATATGTTATCTCTTCAATATATCATTTCATTTATCTAACAATAAAAATTTTATTAGTTTCTTATATATATATACTCATTAAGAATAAGGCTGTTTAGCATTAAAATTCTAAAGTAATAGGTATTGTTGTTAATCTGCGGTGGTCGGCGAACAAAAGAAACCAAAGAAGAATATATGGCAATCTGCATGTGTTTATGCAATATAGTATCTTGACTTTTTGTTTTTTCCAAATTCTGGAATAAGGATGAAGATGTAGATGGGCTTGAGTTAAATATACAAATCCTATTTTTAGTCTCGCTCTTGAGAAAGCTGTAGGTCTAATGGGCTTAATGCTCTATTTTGCTTTAAAAAATGGCACACAGTTCACAAGAGCTATCTTGGAGCTTCTATTTAAATGGAAAACACTAGGATAAGTAAGCAAAACTCATTTTTACTTGATCCCGAAAAAGGACCATCCATGTCTGAGTCAAAGACTGTATATTGTTTTAAAACTAGAATATGATTTGTAAGATCTTGCTAAGATGCTAGCCATAAGGTTAAAAAATATTATTGAAATCCTTCATCTATACAAGCTACGGGGCATTCCTATATTGCAAAAGCATTGGTGAAATTGTTATATTACTTCAGGATTATCACAAAAGTAAATCCTTCAATAGTTATACTATAAATTAGATGTTCACAAATATTTTCATTGTAGGAACTCATTGGTTGACAATATTTCTGTTTCGAAGTTGATGAACAAAATATGGAATAAGTAGGTATTCAAATGATATTGATTTCTTTATAATTTTTATAATGTCCATAATGAATCTGCACATATTTAATTAAATTTCTTTCAGTTTTTATATTTTTCATTCTAATTCCGTCATTATCTTCTCTCAAATGCTTCAAGAAATTTCTTCTGCGTGTCAGTTGAAGTAGGTAATTCTATTTTTTACTACGTTTTTGTAAACTTGGATATGTATTTGGTATTTATTTACGGTTTCTACTTCCTATATGAGGTGTTCACATTGATGGAAAACACAGCTCAAATGAGACATGAGCTAGAAGAGTTGAAGGAGAAGGATAAGATTTTTAAAAAACTATTTAGTTTCATTTACTAATAAAAACGTAACATTCTGTTGGTAAATTTCATTATATTTATCTATGGAATACCAAAATTGTCAATAAATTGTTAGATATTTGCTGACGATAAGTCTTTTTCGTCGGTAAAATTGCAAAAGTTAGTTTACTAAACATCTGCTCACCAATGATCAATTGTTACCGTTGGAAAATATTGGGATGGAATATTTTTCCCAAATCACTGATAGATTTATCCGTCAGTTTATCCTGTCACTAATTTTTATTACCGACAGAATTTTACCATTTTTTATCAAATTTTTTGTCGCTAATTGACCTCTTTCTTGTAGTAAAAAAAATAAACGTAGCAGCCTATGGAAAGATAGATTTTTTGGACGTAACAGGGTAACTTTGAGGTTTTAGTTAAGCTAGTTGACATCTATTATTTCAAAAATGAGCAAAAAACGTAAGTGCCAGAAAAGGAAAATGTATAGCTTTGGGACGTGCTGTACAGACAAAAAGATTTTTTTTTCTTGAATGATAAGATAATTTTTTAGGAATATAATAGATAAAAAATAGAATAAAATAAATTTATTCATAATTTTTTTAAATAATAATATATATATCAATGTTTGGTTTGAAAATATAAATTTAGAACGATAAAAGAATAACTAAAAAATTAAAATATCTATTATAATCCCTACTAACTATTATTATTATTATTAATTTTTCTTCTTATTATTAGTCATTATTAATTTTTTTTCTTCTTACTATTATTATTATTATTATTATTTTATTATTATTATCATCATCATCATCATCATTGTTTACCACTATCTTTCTAAAAATAGCTAAAAAAAAGAGGAGATGGCGCTATTAAATATTATACCAATTTAAAAACAATTAAACCTTAAAATTATTTATTTTGTACATCACCAAAATATAATTACAACCTCTTATCAAAAATTGATAAGGAATGAAATTCTCCATTGTGTAGTGTACAAAAGGAAGTTTTGCTGTCAACAGTTAAGAAGTCCGAGGTGAAGAACTAATAGTTATTTACTGTTAGTGTTTGACTTCATCATTCTTAAACACTTGCAATATTTAGACACCACAATTAACTCATTTCATGGATTATATGCTGAGAAAGACAGCAAGTAACTAAAGTACGTTCATAAAAGCTACGGTAATGCGAATTGAATTTTGATATGATATACTACCGGGCAATACTGATTTGAATAATTTTTTAAATTTATAAAATAATTTATTTTTTTAAAAAAATTATAAAATAATCTTTTAATATTTTACCATATATTTTAAACCAACCTTGTCTCAAAAAATTATAATAATATAAATTTAAAATAATAATATATTTATTTTTCTTAATATTATTTTCATATATTCTAAGTATAAATAATAACCACAATTAATATAAAAATATTATTTTATTATCATAGAAATATAAAATTAAGAATAATAAGTATTTAAAATATTATAATTTGATCATATAATAAATAATAATTATTTTTATATAATTACATCAAAATAACAAATAAAATAATTATTATCAAAAATAAAATATATTTTTATCTTAATATTTAATTT
>JANSVB020000438.1:526007-537693 GCA_025504935.2 Erythroxylum haughtii | reverse complement strand
TATTTCCTTTGTTGAAATCAATATACCAGACCGTATTTTCCCCTTACCTTCCTTCGCAAATTAGCTATCACAACAATAAGTTTTAGGCCTCATTTTTACATCAATTAGCACCTATAAGCTAGCAATTGACAGATAACGTAAACTACTTAATAACTAGTTTCTTATTGTGAATATCCATTTGATTTACCTTAAAAGAGCCCCAGAACATGAGTTATGTGAATAATAATTAGAGATAAAAGAACACTGAATACAAGTTTTGTAAAGATTAAAAAAAAACAGCATCATTGACCATAATGAAATCGATTATGCTACCATAAAAAAATTTATCCTCCCATCTAAAATTGATCAGTATACTCAAAACAATGTCGTACAATATTAATATCTTCACAAGTTAAAAAAAAGAGCATAAACAACCAATTATTACTTCTCCTTGAACAATAATAATGAAACTTTACCAAAAAAAAAAGCAAGGGTTAATTATAATATAAATCTCAAACTGTACTCAATTTTGCAATACTAACTTGATCATTAAAAATTGGTGCTAAAATGTCTCAACTTTTAATTTTGTTGCAAAAATATCCAAATGTTAAGTTTTCTATTAATGTCGTTGACGTAGCAAACCACGTTGGATTTTTTACACATGGCCTATTTTTTCCAACTTGTTTATTTAAAAATCAATTAATGTAAAAGTAAAAGTAAATTAAAATTAATTAATTAAAACAAAAACTAAATTTTATTCAACTATGGACTGTTTTCTTCATTATTCGTGTTCCATATACAAGTCTCCTATCTTGCTATTGTGTGTGAATTCAAGATATAACTCTCCTCTTTTATGGTTGAAGATTCCCATTTCTAGAGAGTTACTCCTAAAGGTCCTTAGAAAATTAAATTTGGACTTTTGTCCTATGCTTTCATTTTAAAGAAGTTTTGCTTTTTGGATCTATTTTTGCCATTTTTTTATTCATGTTTTAATGAATATAATGAGGGTTGTATGTGGATTTGCAATCGTAACAACTAGAAATTTATGTAATTCTCGTAAGGTTCGTTTCAAGATTTTAGGTTCCTTGCTCTCTTTTTTTTCTAAAGTTGAGTGTTTTCGGATGTTGGGCTTTGTTTTTCTCTTTTATGTAATTACAAGGTTGATTGGAGGTGTTAGATTTGGTTAAATGATTTTGTTGTGTTGGTTCATCTGATTCATGAATTTGTTAATGTTATGCAATAGCTACTAATAAAATCGATCTTTTTGAAGTTTTCAGCTATTTTTTGCCCAATGGTGGACTGTTTTTCTTTAATAGATCTTTTTAAATTATCTTTTCTGACTAATGAGCATACAACATATCAAATTGTTGATCTTTGGAATAGAGTATTTGTTTTCACTATCACTCTCATGCTTGTTAGAAGATTTGCCATCACTGTCATACTCCCCTTCCTACTACAGTGCTTGTGATTATATTATTTTCCATTTTATATTACTGTCATAATCCATTATTTTGTTCTTAATTTTCTCCGTCACATTTGTTTTGACTAGCTTGGCTAACTTCTTTAGTTGGATCCTTTGGTTCATTCAATTACTAAATATTTGCTCTTGGTATGCTTATGGCTCTCTTGCTTTCTTTCGTAACCTCCTTGGCCTCCTTTCCAGCTTCTCAAAGCTTATCAAACTTCAAACATTTTCGTTGTCCCTTCCCTCATCTTCCTTCCTAACCGTCTTTCCTTTATTTTGAAATTAAACTTTTTTTTACCATTTTTGGAAATGGCCATCGCTAATTTACTTTCTCCTAACAACTTTCATGCTTTAGCTCATCAGGTCACTATCCATGGTAAGCCTTTTAAAGGTCTTGAAGCACCTCAGGAGACCAATCCACCTTCCCCTAACCAAATCCTTGACCCAATTAGGAAGACATAAAGTTAAGTTATAGACGATAGCTCACTGGTGGGATTATGTTCAGTTCTTAATATAAGTCCCAGTACACCTATTTTCCATTGTATATTATTCTATGGTTTATCCCTTTTAAAGGATGTTTTTTTTTACTTTTTTCAATAATGTTTATTAATTATTTTGTAAAAAACATAATGCTTCTGTTATTCTTATTGCTCCAACTAGGCTTTCAATTTCCGTTATAAGTTCTTGCAATTTTGATTTGTTGGAAACTAATAATAAAAATCTTTGTAATGTAAACATTGGTGAATTTTAAGTTTCTTTATAATGGGGTATTGGAAAGAAATGAAAACAACAAATATATTAGAGACAAGATCAAACTGAAGAAGTATGTTGGTGTTGATGAACTTAGTATATTAGTACTAAAAAGAGTATCAGAAGATAAAGGTCATATAGTTGTATCTATTTTTTACAAATTTCCAGAAGAATCAATAAGGTGCTTGAAAGAGTTGAGTTTACATCATGATAAGGACATGTTGTCAATGCTTCAGTGCATGGAAGAATTGAAGAACTACAATGTTGAAATCTATTATGAGCATGGTTATGATAATAGTACAAGTGATGGTGAAGAAATTGATTCTGATTGACAATGAAAATGTGTTATTCCAAGTTCTAGTGGAACAAAATGATGAAGATTTTGTTCTTATGGAGATAACTGCATTTGAAAATGATATAAGTGATGATGAAGAATATGTCACTTCAAAAGCTAATGAGAAGAAATATGGGAAGAAGGTTGGTAGTGGGTTTGAATGTGACGATGTTAAGGATGGGGTTGGAAGTAGTGGAAAATATAGTAATGAATAGCGAAATTATTCAACAGTTAGTGTAGTGAGTATAAGGACAGTGATGCTGAGATTCAATCACCAACATATAGTGATGATGGTGGGTGCAAGGGCTCTGACAAAAGTAAGAAATATGTTGTTTTCTATCCAAAAGTAGAAATGAAAGAATTTTAATTTAAAGTTAGCATGAAGTTTAAGAGTGAGGTTTAGTTTAGGGAGGAAAAAAATTATACAATTACAAATGGATATGATGTTTCAATGATGAGATCAGGTGTGAGAATGGAAGCTATTTGTGATCCACACTATCCTTTTAGGGTTTATCGTAGTTGGATTGGAAATGAAAAAACCTTTGTAGTGAAGATATTAGAAAATAGGCATATTTGTAAGAAAGTGCAAAGAAACAAACAAGCTGGTAAGAAGTGGATAGTAAATCAATTCTTACACAAGTTTGGGAGGAACCCGAATTGACCAATTAGCGAGATGATAAATGATCTTCAAACCAAGTATGCATTGCAAGTGACTAAATCTTTATGTTATAGGGCTAACTAGGAAATTATTAT
This sequence comes from Erythroxylum haughtii, assembly GCA_025504935.2. Lineage (NCBI taxonomy): Eukaryota > Viridiplantae > Streptophyta > Magnoliopsida > Malpighiales > Erythroxylaceae > Erythroxylum > Erythroxylum haughtii. Next base: position 534,412 of record JANSVB020000438.1, on the reverse strand, counting down.
GATGCCACGAGGATCCATGAAATGAAATTATGCAAAATTGTGGTCTTATAGACAAGAATTGCGACAAGTCGATAAAAAAGACCAATTCATCGTTCAAAATTATCTTGATAAGAATTTTGTATAGCTAATGTTTAAGAGGTTTTAAGTGGGATTTAGTGCATTGAAGTATGGTTTCCTTGGTGGTTGTCGAAAAATGATAAGGCTTGATGGATGTTTTTTTAAGACATTTCTTAGAGGTGCTTTATTAGCTGGAGATGGGTACGGTGGAATCAATCAGATGTATCCTATATGTTGGATTGTGGTTGAGGAAGAGAATTACCAATCTTAGCATTGGTTTTTAATTCTTCTTGGTGATGATTTAAACATTAGTGGAAATTCATGTACATTTGTAAGCAATCAAAAAAAAGTAAAAATTTTGATACCGATACTAATTATTAGTAAATGTGTTTTGAATTATTATATTGTACTTACATTATAATGTTTTCTTTTTCTTTTCTTTAAGGTTTAGTAGATGCATTAAATAATCTCCTCTCAAAATTAAAGCATCAAAAATGCACCAGACATGTGTATGCCAATTGGTTTAAATTGTATAAAAGTCACACATACAGGAGTTTTTTTTCAAGTAGTTAATTGCACAACATAAGTGGAATTTGATGAAATAATAGAGCAGCTAAAGAATGTATTAAAAAAGGCTTACGATGACTTCAAAGCAAGGAATCTTGACACTTTTGTGAAAGCATTTGTTAGCACAAGGCCAAAGTATGAGATTGTTCATAGCAATATATCAGAGACATTTAATAAATTCATTTAAAGCATGATAAAAAAGACTGATTAATACGCTAGAGGATATTCAAGTTGCTTTGATGACTTTAATTCATGAAAAAAGGAATGATGATCAAATCCATAGACAAATATGTCCAAAGGTGAGAAAGAAGATATAGATTGCACAATGGAAAGCAAGACACTATATCATTAGGACAAACAAAATTTTGAAATTCAAAGTAAAGCATTTTGCAAATAAGTTTATTGTTGATTTACAAGTAAAAACGTGTCAGTGTGGACTTTGGTATTTAACAGGAATCCCATGTAAGCATGTATTTGCTTATATGTCAAATCAAAGGGAGGATATCGATGGGTATGTGAGCCAATCCTACAAAGGTAAGTGTTATTTGAAAAGTTATCAGTATGCCATAGAACCTATTAATAGTCCAAATTTTTAGCCGAAGACTGAAAACTTACAACCTATATTACTTCATTTGATTAAGAAGATACCTAGAAGACCTAAGAAGGCTAGAAGAAGGGATAAAGATGAAGAACCACGGAATCCAAATAAGTTGAGCAAAGTTATAGTACTTATGAGATGTCAAAATTGTTTTAAAGTTTGTCACAATAAAAGAGAATGCAAAAGTAAGGATCAACTTTAGAGACATCCTGAAATTGTTAAGGTAATTGTATCCTAGTTTATAATTGTGTATATGATAAATATTATTTAAATATCTAATCATTCACTATAAATTATATATGTATATGATTTATAATGTAAAGAAAATAGGGAAGACCACCAAAAAATCTAATATCTACATCCAACATTGACAGTGGTCCAAGAAGAAAAGGTAGATAATCAGTATCTATAGGATCCAACACTACAATATCTATCTTATGAAGGGAGAATAGGGTGGTGAGTGAACATTCATTTTTAATTTTTTTTCATCAACTTTTTAATAAATTATAAACATTTATGCATATACAGCCCGTCCAAGAATATGGAGTAACATTTGAAGAAGTTAGTGGGAACACTTATTTTACAGTATGTTAATATTTGAAGAAGTTGGTGGTAGATTATTTGTTATTGTTTCCTAATTAGTCATAATATACTTTTTGTTTATAAATGTTTTATAGATAGGTGGAAGTCAATGTCAAGTGTTAGAACCAACTCAAGTTTTGAAAAATACAAATGCTCAAAAAATAGCTATAACCAGGAGAAGACAAAAATTAACGGTTAAGAAATCAACTCCAATAATATCTCAAATTGATGATGGTCAATCAAGAACAAAATAAGCCATACTTGAAAAATGTTTTATGAATTCAATATGTATTTAAACTGTGTTGTGATATGAATATGAATATGTATTTGAAACTTTGTTTTATGATTTGGATTAGATAGGGATGTTTGATTATATTGGATAATTTGCCTAAATATGCATAGAAATGTGAGACTATCTTGAATAATTGATTTGGATATGGATATTGGCCATTCTTAATTGACACACATTACATGTCCAATTTAATGGAATTCTCTTATGCTTTGCATTTTAAAGAATTTTTCCTTCAGAAGCCATCATTTATGGATAAATTAACATTACTAGTGTGTCAAAGAGCAAAGAAATGCATAGCCAAAAAATATAGTTACCATAATCATAACCTATATAAATATTGATAGTATTAACTTAAATGTACAAAAACAACATGTTTTAACTACTATAGATTTCTTAGGAGTACAATGATCTCTCATAATCAGATACAATGAGTGCAAATCATATATCTATAGGGGTCTATTAAATGCAACTTCTTCCTATTCTGTTTTACTCTTTCACATATTGTTGCACTGCAGGTTCAAATTAAAAAGCATTAGACACCCAGGATATATAGTCATATGGAACCTATAGAATAAAATTAAAATAAAATACCATAATTATGTCAAAATTTGAAATATTATGAATTAAAAAAAAAACTTACCTCTTATGCGCAACAATGTATCTTGCAGATAAAAGTTTTACCCTAACATACAGAAGATGTTTGGCAAAAGTTTTTTACAATAACAAAGGCTCAACTCTTTTACCAATGCTACATACCTACAATACACCTACAATTTGAATGATAACATTAATATCATATAAGCTATAATTGAAATATTCATAACATAATGCATTAATAAAAAAATAAGGGCAATCCTCACATTTGTATTATTATATTGATAAAAATGTTGAACAATTTTAGGCTTAGCATTTGATGTTCGTAGCTTATCTTACTATTATAATTGGGATAATCAATATAGAAAATCTAAAAAATTACTCAGGATTATGATATCCATATTATATACTAAATATAATAACAACAAAAATTACAAAACTTATTTTACTGCTGAACATAACGCCTTCTGTTGACAAAATTTAGAGTATTTCTTTTCAACTTCTGCTAAATTATTGAAACAACAATAATTCTTATTCTTGAATCCATTAACAACGACTTCACACTCTTCCTATGTCAAGTATATAATAGGTGTAGATGCCATAAAAGTCATATATATTTTACCTTTATCCATTTTTTTCAGTAATACACATAATGTTCAAGTATGATTAAATGAGTTACAAGAATATTAAAGCTAATACACGCTAATACATCAAACAATTACAAAGCTAGCTAGAGCTAAAACATTCTTACACACTAAAAAGACCCCTTAATTCCTCTTCATGGGCATTCTCTTCGAGATTGCCAATGAATGGGGTATTCTATTAAGGATTATATTTTATATTATGAATAAAATTAGGAAAAGGGAAAAGTGAATGAGCTTCCTAGATCATATTAAATTGTTCTACAAATTCACTCCTTTATGGTAATTACTAGAACATAAATGAATGATATAAGGGAGAAAGGTATACACAATTGATGTAGTACAAGGGAATTGTATGTCAAATAGATATGTATCATGGTTAAGCAAATTTTTTAGCAGGTAGACAAAGCAAAATTTAATCCAAGCACATGCATGAATTAGTGCACTAAAATAAAAATAGTAGAAACAGAAGCAATATTCATTACAAATTTAAAGCTTGCTTTTGATAACAGAAGGTATATGTTGCAACAACAAAGACCATAAAATTAACAAACCTAAAGATTGCTTTTGATAAGAGAAAGTATAATGTTGCAATAACAAAGACCATAAAAATATGTGAAAAAAAGGTCTTACAAAAAGATCTAGACATTCCACAAAATATCTCATTAGGTTTAGCATATTTCTTTACTTAAATGGGAACCTAATAGGAGATCCTTTAGCAATCAACTTCTGATTACAATTTAAGCTTCTTTCTCTTCCACAAATGATTACATTGACTTTAAAAGCCTCTATAGTAAACTACAAACAAAGTTTAACCACCTTCCCTCCAACTTAGATATTTTTTTACAACTAATTAATATATAACTTGCTTCGTATATGCAAGGCTAAGTAATAAAATTATTCACAACTTTGAGTCGTTCAAAATTATAAATCGTCAAAGAAATTTTCTAACAACAGTACACAGGTTTATAACTCGTATTTTACCATATGCGCTGCATTATTTTTCTAGAACATTCTCCTATAACATTAAACAGAGTAATTAAGGAAACATATGTTTTTTGAAACAACTTGCAATAAATGGTAACCAAGTGAATTCAAAATTTTTAATGTTTCGTAATCTAGTTCTGGTAATAGAATATATGAAGTTGAAAAATGTAAAACAATATCACATGTTATAATCACTCTAACTAGAAATACTATTAAAAGCGTAGCATCCCATTGATAAATTACACCATTAGATTAAGATTGAAACAAATTTCAAGCACAGTAAACAACTACAAGACAGTATTGGGTTTAAGAAATAAATTCATCAACTATATAGATGTATTAGAATAAATTCACCTTTATAGTCACCCATTCTTCTTGAGCTTAAGTCACAAACCTTGACCAAGTATATGTAAACAGTGACAATCTAACTTAGTGTTAGATGAACTCACCTACCAATCGTGTAAGACAATCCCAATCGCACCCAACCACAACACAATAGTGACACTTCAGAAAGAGCGACAGTCCACACCCAATGGCAAGAGTTATATCATCAATACTCAAGAACTAAGAAAACAAAAAGCTATTTATACTTTACACATAATGGAAAGAGAGAGGAGAGTTGTATCTTGAATTCATTTATAATTGCAAGAGTGGAGAGTTGTCCAAGAAAAATGAAGAACAAATAAAATAATTCGTAGTTGAATATTATTTAATTTTGTTTTAATTAATTAATCTTTAATTTAATTTACTTTTACTTTAATTGATTTTTAAATAAATGTGTAACACCCCACTCCCGCAAGACTCGAATCCAATATCGATGGTGATATCCAAGTCCATGTCTCGCGAGAGTGACATGCTAAAGCACTTAATATCACAAAAGTCGGTATATTTTTTTCAATAACATAACATGCGGAATACATACTCAAATTGGCCCCACATTCATTCATCAACATTTTTAATTAACACAATTTTGAATAGTCATTCGGGCCCTTCCACAAATACAAAACACTTGAATCATTTCGGAATATCAATTTACAAAAAAAGTGTGGAATACATAATTCGATACAAAAGTAAAGAAATGCAATGCAGACGTGAACTGATCCCGATCTCTATCCTTCACTTGAATGTTGTGTGTATACTCTCGTTGGCCTAACGGGGTATTCTTCTAAGTCCTAAAAAGTATTTGCAAATTTTGGGTAAGTTTTGCGAACTCAATGAGTGACCATTCTCGATGGCTCACCCAGCCACATAACACATACACATATATCATACAGAATTCAGATTTCACATTCAGATTATTTAAACATTCATATTATGCATATGCCATTTGTATGAGACTCACATTCTTTCTTATTGTTGTGACTGAGTGCCGCTCACATATACAGAATATTGGCCCGTAGGCTCAGTCAAAACAGAATACTGGCCCGTAGGGCTCAGTCAGAACGGAATACTGGCCCGTAGGCTCAGTCACATTACATAATCACGGAGCATACCTCTACGTGGAAGCGCTTCATACAGGCAACTCAAGTCACAACGCCTTTATCTGAACATGCATTTTATGAAATGCCTCAATCATATTTGCACATGTTATTGGACCATAGTCCGGCATTCCACACTTATCATCTTGCATGCAACGCACATTTCGAAAACACTTAGTTCATCTTATAATATTTTAGATCAATCATCACAATCAATCACATTCATATATACATTCATCATATAGATATCAATGTATACAAAATTCAATCTAAAGCAAACAATGAAATGAGACCATCTAGGTCTACTCACAGTATGCTCCATATTAGCACTAGCTTCATGATCCGGAAACGACTAGATGGGGACATTTCATCCTGTATCATCAATATGCAAAATACACGATGCACACACATTAATACTCGCACAATTATAAGCATTCGTATATTTACAAGTGTGTATATAAAATATGTACGATGCATGTTCATGACAAATCCCGGGTATTAATCCATCAATTTTATCACAAGATCGTTCTCATATCAAAATTCATCTTTGTTTTTCTAAGTCACCCCTTTCGAGTCTACTATTCACATTAAATCAGAAGGTGAAGCTGAAGTAACTGGATCATACACTCTTCTAGAAAAGTATTCCTTTATGTCTTATGAATCCATTGGCACCACAATCATGCAACTTGGTTCCGTAAATAGGAAGATATACCTCAAATAGTTTTGGACTGCTCTTGTCCAAAATAATATACTATGCACAACTTCCCTATGAATTTTAAACATCTTATAGCCTGAATTAGATTTCAAGTTCTCATACCATTTGTAGCTGCATGTCTCTAATTTACCACAAATCAGAAATCATCTCATTTGGATCTGTAGAGCTCCAGAAATTATCAAAATACTGAAGTATGTTTAGTGGAATAATATCAGTTCATACTATTTAAGTGTACACTCACTGTACCCGTCCCATGTTTTCCACTCAATCTTTCTCGCTTCATTTAAAATCGCTATGATTTTTGTCAAAGATATAGAGCAATGTCTTACAAATCTAATGGTTCAAGAATCAAGTCATTCAGGTGTCTATAGAAGAAGTTATGGCCAAAAGAATCAAACATGGCTTAGTCCTCAATCATATTGAACCTCTCTTAGGACAATTAACATAACTTTCTGTGGAAATTTCTGATTGAGGTTTTCTTTAGATGGTTTGAAAGAAAACTTCACGCTACAACTCTCATGAGACCTTGGAGACAAATTCTATCACCTGAAGGGTCAAAATAGAACAGAAGATATGACATCATTTTGAGACGAAGTGATGTTATCAGATGATATAAGGTTGGGAAAATTGCCATAACTTTCCCTACAGATATCGGCTTAAGGTGTTCTTTAGATCAATAGAAAGAAGACTTCAAGATATACAATTTCATGAAGACCAATTCTACCATCTAGAGGATCAAATTTGGACTAGAAGATGTTCTAGCCAAAATGAGACGGTGCTGACGTCATGAGACGAATGCTGACGTCATACTAAGACGAATTGGAAAAATAGGTATAACTTTCTGTACATAACTCAGATTCAGGTGTTCTTTACATGGATAGAAAGAAAACTTCAAGATCTAAAACTCTCATGAATACCTTAAAGACCAATTCTATCATCTAGGGGATCAAATTTGGACTAGAAGATGTTTTGTCCAAAATGAGATGATGCTGACGTCATAAGACGAATGCTGACATCATACTGAGACAAATTAGAAAAATAGGTATAACTTTCTGTACAGAACTCAGATTTAGGTATTCTTTAGATTGATAGAAATATGACTTCAAGATCTACAACTCTCATGAAGACCTTAAAGACTAATTCTATCATCTAGGGGATCAAATTTGGACTAGAAGATGTTCTGGCTAAAATGAGACGATGCTGATGTTATGAGACGAATGCTGACGTCATACTGAGATGAATTGGAATAATAGGTATAACTTTCTGTACAGAACTTAGATTTAGGTGTTCTTTAGATGGATAGAAAGATGACTTCAAGATCTACAAATCTTATGAAGACCTTAAAGACCAATTCTATCATCTAGGGGATCAAATTTGGACTAGAAGATGTTATGGCCAAAATGAGACGATGCTGATGTCATGAGACGAATGCTGACGTCATTCTGAGACAAAGCAAAATGAGATGGTCAAATTGAGACGTAAAAAGTCAAACTAAGGTGATGAATAGTAACTTAGACAATAATGACATCATTCTAAGATGATGCTGATGTCATGAGACGAATGCTAACGTCATTCTGAGACGAAGCAAAATGAGACGGTCAAATTGAGACGCAAAAAGTCAAACTAGGACGATGAAACCTCATAACTTGTAATGCTCGTATCTTTCAACTCTGATATCCAAAATTTACAAACTTTATATTGTTAGAAAGTTGGTAAAAACACCTACAACTTTTAAGAAGATAATTTTTCCAAAATCTATCTATATAAATCCACATTTTCTCCCGAAGTCAGAATACGATTTTCACCTTCAGCTCCCAATGTACTGGACCCAGTCTTCACTTCATTACAAATTTTGAGATTTTTAGAGACAGAATTGAAATTCAATGTCTTCATA
>JANSVB020000438.1:495193-505431 GCA_025504935.2 Erythroxylum haughtii | reverse complement strand
TGATAGGATGGATGTACTGCCACTTATGGTGGCAAATGCTGGAAACAGTGGTAGACCAGCAATTTCAAGTCTCAATTCCCCACCATTTCTTGCAGTGGAACACTGTAGAGATCGTTTGGTGCGTCTACTATGCTCTCTTTTTATGTTTCCTTTGATATCATGTACTTATAAACTGAACTATTCAGTATGCTATCAACGACTACACACTCTAATTAAGTCTAGAGCTTGACGCTTAACTCAATATATTGATGTTTGAGCTGATGCAATGATATCCATTCCCACACCCTCTCATAGAGAATAAAAGATTTCAATGTTCCACATCCGCTTGTCAACTTTGAAGTCCATAAAAGCATCCTTAATTGTAGTTATTTCCCACAGGGTATTCGTCCTTGTCATGGGAGGCAAAATGTCAGCAACTATCAATTACTTTTTCCTACAATTGATTTTTCACCGGCAAGTATAAACTCTCTAAGCATGGATCTGGCCAAGTTTGGTTACTTGCCTAATTCTTTCTTTTCTTCTTTATGTTACTGCTCCATTCAATTACCCATTTGTGGTTTTGTTCAGATAGAAACTGATGAGGACACACTGTGGAAGGCCGATGTGAGAGAGACTTCTGACGAACTTGCTGCCAGGGGATTGAAGTTCATGAACTAGTTGGTTGATCATTACTTGCATTCGTATGGCGTTGGTTGTGTAAGGATAGTTTTATAGACGAGCCAAAGAGCATAAACACGATTTTTATCTTCGGACTGCAACTAGAAGCTATGCCACATATTGATGCAACTGGAATCTTCTTGGCGCCCAGTAATTGATTGTTTCGAATTCCACCAAGAAACTTCAGTTCATATTTGTTTGCAGGAGACATCTTAGTAATGCTGTTAAGCCTTTTGAAGGTTAAAACATTCAAATTCTCACATCTTTGTTGCATTGCCATACGTTTATAGATTAGAGTTCCTGCGCTATTCATGATCATGCAAGTTCTGATCATTCTTGAGACAAAATATCACATTTAAAACATTTCATAGGTGGTAATTTTTAATGGATTAGATTTGGTACATATTTTGTTTAAAGTTGCATACAATGCCTGAATATTACAGGTTGTGGACGAGGAAGGAGAAAGAGATTGCAATAGTCACTCATAGTGGGTTTTTGTTTCATACCTTAAATACGTTTGGAAGCGACTGTCATCCATTGGTGAAAAAAGAAATATGCAAGCGGCAAGTATCATTATGCTTTTTTTTGCTCAAATCATACACTGATATAGCCAGTAGGTTCTTACGGGTGCTTAAGTTCTGAACATTTCCATAACCTCTGCTTTATTTTGATGTTCTGATCTGATGCAAATCCTATGATATCTTTCTACTTCTGTTTAGAATTTAGCTGAGTAGGAGATGATTGTGTTTCAAATATAACATTGTTTTTGAACAAAAGGGAAATGTATTCTGGAATTGCTTCTCTACTCTGTTGTGCTCTACGGTTTCTACATGAACATCTTGGTTCAGTTTTCTATTTAGAACTCATAAGTATTTGTTGGAAGTTATGGTTTACGTTAGGGAAATGCATGCATCCTTCATTTTAACATGCTAGATACTGTGTATTGGTGCTCCTAATTATGTTGTTCTGTCTTTCCCTGAAGTAATAAGAAATAGTTTCTACTATGTACTCGCAGCTTTGCGAATTGCGAGCTTCGATCAATGATCATTGTTGACAGAAGGTGAGTTTCTTTTGTTGTATAAAACCTGGCGAGGAATGTATCGTCCTGTTTCAGATTCTTACGCACTCTTCTTCTTTGTCCAGCATGGCTGGATCAGATCCTTCAACAACTAACTATCCTGGAAAAATTCCTAGTGGCCTAAATCAACCAAGTGATTTTCCAGAGGAGGATAAACCCAAACAATATTGACTAGTCTAAGGACCGAACACATTGACCTGAAGTTGAGATTGGGTTTAGTACTGATGATGTAATATTATTGCCCATTCTTGAAATCCTATGAGGTCTTTGTTATGCTATGTCTATTGTTCTTGTCAGAATGTATGCTTTATTTGTTATCTTTTCAATGTGACACCATAAAAACATCTTCATTCAAGCATTGGAAAAGGTTGTACATCCTATCTTATTAGCACATATATGTTTTTTCACAATAATTGATGGTTGCTTCAAGCACCAACTTGTACATGAAACAAGAGTTATAGTGAATGAACGTGTGATAACTGCAGAGTTGATAATGAACCATCCAAAGCATACTTGAAGGCACGAAGGATACAATGTAAATATAGAAAATTTTTGATAGATTTCAGACGAATGATGGTCATCAGTTATCTGTAAAGCATCATACGGTATTATCTTTCTCAAGCTTGAAAATAGAAGGAAACAGAAACTTTTTCAGGAGATGCATGAAAATAGCGACGAGCCACTCCAAGCCAAATGCAATTCTTCAATTTGGCTTCAAGACATCATAGAAGGATAGTGGCTGCTTCTTGGACTTGACACATAGCTCCTGGAAGCACAAAAATATGATGTTTTAAACAAGTAATGCATCAATCAAGCCAAGACCAACTTCATTTCAAGTTATAAGACATACCTCTATAGCTATGGCTAAACGCAGAATTGTTGCTTCAGCCCATGGACGGCCAATTATTTGTAATCCAATTGGAAGTCCTTGTTTGTCATAACCAACCTGCACAACAGATATATTTGGCTTGCTTGACAATGAACTCCTGAAATAATTGAAAGAAGTATCATGGTCAAGTAAGACATTGAAGGTAACTCACAGGAACAGAAATGGCAGGAAGACCAAGAAGGTTTGGTGCAATTATAAACCGCATTAGATAACCTGCGAGCAAAATCATGGGTCACTATGATTTATGACACAAAAATATGCAGTACTCAACATACCAGCACAAACTTGAAAAGGAAACTTTGTGTTTTTCACAGGTTTTGGAGACGGTTATATTAGAAGCCACACATACCTGTGCAGAGATTATTCCAATATGTGAGCATTGATATGCACCAATTATGCAGCTCCAACAAAATAAAAGAGATAGCCTTTGTTGATTCAGCATAATGATGTTTTATTTCATTCATGAGACTAAATAACCGACTCTTTTACAACTTTAGGGAAAGGGGTGTGGCAACTACAAGCTAATTGGCATTTTCTAGCAGTATTATTAGGTCGCAATTGATCCCTCTTTACCAACAGGTAACTTGTGAGAACTATATCCACAATTCAATCACATCATGCAAAAAAAAAAAAAAAAAAACTTCTAAAGCAATCACATATGGTCAACGGTCAGGGATTCAAAATGACATCCATAATAGATCTTCAGAGCAGCAAGTATTATTGATGAAGTATCAAACACAGACAGATCAAAACTTCCTAGGCATATTAGAGGAAAAATTTTGTAATTACTTGATTTAATGCATTTAGGTCAAAAAAATTGATTTCCATATTCATGTTTTTCGATTCACCAGCTGAGTCATGATCCAACTTAGTACATGAAGGTTTTGGAAAACAAGAATCACAAGACAAACCTGAAACCTGCATATCAGTCTCCCCATATTTAAGTGCACTTGGAGGTATTTTGGGTGCGGTCATACTGGAATTCACATAGACAAAAAAAACAAAACAAAACAAAAACAAAGAGAATAAAATTCACATTCATTATCCGAAATGCCAAATTGATGTATGGCGAGAATAATACAATCTTCCAGTTGGATCAAAAGAATTTGAAGTGATAGGTTGCATTTCTGATGACCAGAATTCAAAGTGTAAATCAAGGTATCAATTATTCTAATAGCTGCACCACTAAATCATTCAAGGCTAATTGATGGCAAACATATATGTAAATCTTTCAAGAAACAATCACAACCCATCTTGTTAGTCACTGCATGCTCTAGTTCCCACAGGAGCTATCACAATGCAATTTAAATTCATAAGTAGTTTCACTGGAGATTCAAAAGATTTCATTCAAGCGCAAAATTTGTACACGTAAGGCTAGCGTACCCAGTTGTTGGGGTGACTATGATATCAACCTTTTTGAAGATCTCCATGTGATAGTGCATTATTCTTCTCCTGAACATGTAAGATCAGACAAGGAAATCATCCAACCATAGAGTGAGTAAATGTAATTTTTGTAAAAGTTTAACCTCAAACAAGTGACAACAAATTTCCTTCATGAAGAGGCAGATTCAACCTCACCTTATACACTGGGCAGCAACATAATCTGATCCACTGAATGATTTGAACAGTTTTAGATTTGTACGGACATCATATGTTAACTTTACACCTTTTCTGCAAAATAATGAGGAACAGGAGATCTGTCAATTAAAATCAACCAGAACGTCACCAATTACTACAATCATCTAAAGCAGGCAATTTATGCACTTGAAGAATGCTCATATGATGCTGAACTCCACAAAAAAGCAAAAGATGGATACCCATCCTCCACATCAGAGCTTAATCCACATTGTGTTTCACATCCAATTGAAACAAGATGAGCAGTACGCATTTCATGAAGTTCTGGTATTCCAATCTCTACCATCTGTAACCAGGTTCAGTTAGAAAGGAAATGAACATGCCTAACGTTGAGATGGTGTTCGTCCAGGAGGAACAGCTTAAAATTAATAGCAATGCAATAAGAGCATTGATAATGAAAAACTTACTTCACAGCCATGCGTCTTCATTAGAAGGTTAAGAATGTCCTCACACTTATCAGAGATGTCTGTTGAACTTACATCATTAAACCACTGCAGGGCAATCATCATTTGCAAATGAATATTATTCAAGGAAAGAATAATGAAAGCAATGTGTGTCAGCAAAACAAAAGGTTTGATTACCACTGAATACTTTCCCAGTCGCAGTGATCTCAAAGCATCTGTATTTTCATAGGATGACAAATTTGGCAAGCAAGGAGGACTCTGCCCAAAACTACACATAATAAGCATAATAGAGGGTAGAAACTTCATTAAATGGATAACCAGAATTCATAACCCAGTCCCCCCAATTAATATTTAAATTTAGCATACAGGACCTGAGAATGACAAAAGTAACTGTATGCTCTGAGTGAAAGGGCTTCTAGCAGTAACAGCTAATTGATATCGAATAGAAACATCAGGAGAATTGTATTGTCATAACAGATACGGATGATAGAAGAAAAAAATACTTGCAGTCCTCACCAACACATGACCATATCTAGATGCAGAAAGCAAAGAACTATATTATTGACGTCTTGAAAGGAATAAACTGATGAATTTAGTGATGCAAGAAACCATTACAAACCTCCTAAAAGGTTGAAAATAATACAGTTAATGATAAGATCAATGAAACTTAAGAATTGAGAAAAACAGGGGTAAAATGTAAAGCATTTGATAGGGGTAAAATGTAAAGCATTTGATATTTTTTTAGAAGACGTGATAAAATGTACGGTACCGGATTCAAGCTGATTCTATTCTCAGGAGAACAGCCCAAGATTGCTGAATATCTGCAAGGCAACAAATGCAAGATAACTAAGATTTTCTACAGCATAACTAACACACAATAATTCAGCTAATTAACTACAAGGATGGGCAGAGTTCACAATGTCAAAAAATCAGCCATGCCACATGCTCAGACTTTTGGAACTGTGATCACCAACAAACAAAAACGATATTGTCAACCACCAGAGTTCAACCAAGCAGCCAAGGAGGTAGGAGTACCTTCTTATCATAAGGTTCAAATCCCAATAGGTAAGTGGCAGAGGGAGTTGAAAATATTTATACTTCACAATGTAACAAAAGAAAAAAAAACAATATTTTCTCTGATAATGCCAAGAGAAGACTTAAAAGTGAAATAATTTCCAGTAAAATCTGAAAACTATGGCTTGTTATATCCAATTCCTATACACCTGGTCAGATTTTTGAGTAACTCTTTAAAAATCAATATATTGTAACCATGCCTATAAAATCCAGTGTATAATTGAAATACTTACATTAGCATGACATCCTCCACAGAAGACGCAAGTGGTCCAATAATTTCCACTGTCCCAGAGTCACATAAGGAACTAAAGAGCATAGAAGCCCGTGAAATAGGGTTATAAAGAAATCTCCAATTCTCAAAATTAGTCATTGTTAACAACGAACCATTCAAGATTACTCAGTACAAGAGTAATAACAGAAAGGTCCATGGGAAAACTAAAACTAGGTAAATGTTGAAAGCTTACCCTCCTATATCTGTTCGACCATATGTTGTTTTCAATCCCACAATACCACAGAGTGAAGAAGGTATTCTGACAGAACCTGCATTTTCCACAGAACATTAATCCAGAAGTAGGTAGAAGAGAAGTATCTAATGCGACATTCACAAAAATCAAATTATTAGCACAACCTCCACCATCTGTTCCCAAAGCAGCAGAGCACAGTCCAGAAGCAACAATTGCTGCTGGGCCTGATGAGGATCCACCAGTGTATCTATCCAAGTCATGTGGATTTCTTGTTGTCCTGCATCCAAATAAAATTTCTAAGGATTGTAGACTGACCATGCAATAAAGATAAATCAAAGAGGAAGACAATAGAAACAATTAATATATACTATATATTAAACTATATGTCCAAAATGACTCAGAGTCACATTTCAAGTAACAAACTGACCCATAATTTGAATTGTTTCCAGTTGTTCCCATGCCTATCTCATGCATATTTGCCTTTCCCACAAATATCACACCACAACTTCGCAATCTAGAAACACTAACTGCGTCCTTTTCAACTGGTCGAACTTCATGGATCCATGTTGTTGCACCTATCATTATGATATGCTAGTTTTACGACTAGTTCAAAGAAATCTTTAAATAAATGCAAACCAAAAATTTAACTTCTTGCAAATACTTACCCTTAGTTGGATATGGATGGCAATCTATATCATCCTTGATTGCAATGAAAATGCCATCCAAGATGGATAAGGGATTTCCTGCAGAGCAACCACGTTTAAATCTCATTAAGTGCTATTTAAAGTTCATTCGACCATAGATCATCACGTTACGAAGATAATTCATCAAAAGTCAGTAATACCTTCCTCAAACCTCCTTGTAGAAGCTGCAGCCAGCTGCCTGACTCTCTCCTCATCAAAAGAAATCAACAACGGCATCGGTGGCTCCTTCTTTTGAAACTCCTTTATTACTGAGATTATGTGCTCTGCAACCTTTATAAAATAAATATGAGTTCTTTACTTTAAAATTTGCTAAAAAGGAGATCAAGCCCATAGTAATATGACATACCATAGATGGGGTTACAAGCTTTGAACGGTAAGCATATGCATAATCACGTATCTTCCAATACCTAAACGAAGAAGCCAGGCCCTCACTCCAGCTGCTAGAAGGATCATACTCAGGAAGACACTTCAAGGCTGACTCAACTCGTTCTTCAGGTTTTCCTTGTTCATCGAGGATAAGAATACCAGGTTCTGGCTCTGCAATTTCATAATACTTGCTTTGTGTAGCTCCAGTATACAATTCCATTACTTATTTGAATTAGATATGCCACCAACATCATTTGAAACAAAATTTCACTGCAGCAATCCACCTTCACATGTTCCCTTGATAAAGCAATCACTTTCTTTCCATAAATTATATGAAGCTTCAAATATTCTGGAAAGTGAGATATTAACTTTATAAAAGGTCTAGAAACAGGTTTACCTCACAGGTATATAGCAATCTAAATTTATCTACTCAAAAGCTAAAGTGAGAACTTCTCCATGCCTCTCAGAGGATTTAATATAAGATGAGCACACTAAATTACACTTAAGGAACAAGAGGCATATGCACTTGCTTTATGCCCTCATAATCTCATCCCTGGGGTTAACCAATTCAAAATGAATTGGAAAAATGAAAGCTGCACTGTATCTTTGACAAAAGAAGAGGGATAAAAAGAGTCAGCTCGTTGTACAGAAGTGAAGAATATAAATAACAATCCTGTAGTTTTGTCTATCCTCCAATAATACTATCTCAACTAGCCATTGATGTGGAATCTGCATATGTCCTGCATAAGTCTCGTTTGAACTCTACGCCAATGAAGAGATCCACAAAGTAGGAAGACAAAGAGCTTCCAGCCAGAGGTACATGATCCACAAGAGATGAGGTCAATTTCCTCAACCAAAGGTTCCCTAACCATCATTCATTTTAAATGAAGACCATGTAGCTCAAGCTTTCAAATTTTTACACATGCAGGCGCAATATATGAACACAAATTTCCACTATATGCTCTCGTCTACATAGAGAATGTGGCAACAAACCTTGAGGAGGAAATTCAGGTTTAAACATGGGTTCTTCTGGAATCTTTGTGTTTCGCAGCAACTGATAACAAAAAGCATTCAAAGCCACCATAGTCAATTATCTTTGCGATTGCAGTCAACAAAGGTTACAATCCGCAATGAAAAAGAAGTTTTAAAGGCAGACCTCATTAATCTTGTTTTGCTTCTTCAAGTATGATATGATTAAAGACCCTATCACTGGAGCTTCAAGAAACCTTACAAACAACTTGAATATCCAGCCAGTTAGATGTGGAGCTGTGTAATTCAACAAGAACGAGTTACATAATATTTTTCTTTTATTGACAAGCTTATAGTTCCATTTATACATAACAGTACTTGGGGAGGTAAAGGCATAGATGCCCACATAAAGGATGAGAAGAGAGACCTTGGATGATCTCAGGCTCGTACTTGACAGATGACAGGTCCAAATCATTAGCTGGAACCATTATTCTTTTCTTTCCCATTCTTAGAAGACGAAGTATACTGTCAACTGATCAAACAACAGAAGAACATAGAATTCTTACAACAATTCCACTTTAAAACTCAAAACAAAGAGAAACATACAAACAAACAAGCACACAGTCAAGCACTTCATTACTGAGACAAACACAACTGGGTCCTATTTCTAAGTAACGAGGTTGCTTGCTTGATCATTCCTTTCAGATCAGATTCGTTTCTTAATTACAGAAAACATGGGTTTTTTCTGGTCTCCACGAGTACACTAAAGATTCATCAAAGACTAAAATTCGCTTACTTGGTAGTTGGTTTCAGTAACGATTTCTTAGGACGGGAACTCACCTCAAAAACTTGTAAATGTTTCCGTAACTTCAAACAGAATGACAAAGGAGAGAACTTGAATGCGAAAGGAAAGAGCTTTTATTGATTGCAAAAGGTCTGAGAATTTTGAGTACGTGGCTTTTAGTGATATAAACAAGAATTGAAGTCTACGGTAGTTGTCAGAAACCAAATGTTGATTTAGAATTCAGTCTTTCGATTGGCTAGCCACTCGCTTTCAAAACCACATGTAAATACAACAAACAGTCTTACATCATCCTCAGCTTTCTTCTCCTCTGTTTCTCTTAACTTCCCGAAGTTTGCAATCTTCTTTTTAATGTTTGTTTTTCTTAAGGCAGTGTTTCCCAACTACCTACATCATTTTCATACGGTCAATTTTACCGTTTTATCCCAATAACTATTTCCATGGCTTATGGACATATAAAACTTGATATTATCTAAGCAATTCTTTGTCTGGATACAGAGCAACCTTTTGTGAGAGATATCAACTGTAAACCTTTCTTATCAAACTTTACCTATCGTATCTTCGAATTAAAAAGCAATTTCCTGATTTGGTCATTTACAGGATTGTCGTCTCCATTTTTTGGGTTGATGCTTCAATGCCTGGTTCTTTCCAGGACCAGGACCATGTTGTTCATAGTCGTATCCACCATTAGCACCTTATTTTCATCATTTCACGTTAGATTCCTTTTGTTTATTCATTTTCAAAGAGTGGTTGGCCTAGTTTTAGCATAATAATGACTTAAATTTATTATTTGATGCACAAGATAATGACCTAGATTAAATATGCACCATTGGGATAAAGATTGCAGCTTGATTTTATAGGATCTACCACAATCCCGAACACGATGGCCTTGAGGATTTGAGATTTTACATGATATGTGTGTTCATAAGAAGATTATGAAAATCAACAATTATGTTAATTCGGTTAAAATCTTAATAATTAGTCAATTTTTATCTTGTTTTTAATCATACCAATATAGGTTAAATTTGTAAGAATAACTAGATTTGCTAAATTTTAAGTTATTTAAATAGTGCATTATTTATGGTATATACCAATTCGAGAGCTTTATGCTTTGACCATGGGAATGAAGATGAACCATATATGATTGCTTTAGCCTGTTTTTTTGGATGATGTGAATGAATTATGGATATAGCTTT
>JANSVB020000438.1:478406-490900 GCA_025504935.2 Erythroxylum haughtii | reverse complement strand
CACCAACAGCTGTCTGCAATGTTCTGCAGGTCATAATGGTCACGTCCTAACAAGACTTTTTTCATCTAACAAGCATAGTTTGTAGACCTCTATCCAAGTGAATACTTTATGATTATTTTCATCTAACAAACAAAGCCCACAACGCAAAACTAACCAGTACCTTAGCAAGGGAGAAACAATAACCAAATCAATCCTTTTGGAAAGTCCACACGCTTGCACATGATTACGCGGATGGTCAACCTATACCATAAGAGTGCACAGTTTTCAGGAGACTTGAACTTAAAGGAGCAAGTTTTCCTCAGGAATACATAGAACGCAAAGAGTGAGTTCTTTTTTCTTTAATATATTACCTGCTGCCAGCCTAAGGGAGCAAGGGGTGCATCAAAATATTCAGGAGAATAGGATGCTTTGGAGTTTTTATTTCCCTCAGCATTGTGTGTCCCTTGTGCATGCCTCACCTGAATGTATGGTTTTATAAATGACTTAATTTGCAGCCAAAAGCCAAGAAGAGAAGGAAAGTCAGTTTGGTGAGAGTGACAGAGATTGATTGAAGATGAAGGAATGGGGTGTAATATAAACGAATCGACGAATGATTAATGGGCAAGTGGCATAAATAATTACACTTTGTCTCTCATCAATCTGTGTTATCATATCTTTCTTTTATTCAAAACTAACGAGAGGAAGAGGAAGAGGAAAAGGAAAGATAATAAATGCCTATGCTGCATATTCCAAGCATCGGCATTTCTTTTCTTGTTATTCTCCACTTGCCTTAAAAGAAATCTCAATGTAGGGTAAGGTTGACTGACTAATTTATAGTCTGCTTTAAGTTAATAGAATATCGAGTCAATTTATATTTTTATTTTGACAAGAACTTCAACATCTCGTGGATGGAAAAAGGGACTAACTCATCCTGGACAGGTTCAAATAGATACCACCATATCCACAGGTCCCTTTCACCTTAGTTTAATGCCTCCATGTCCAGTATGAGATTGATGTTCTACTAATCTTTTTGTGCGCTATGTAGTAAAGAAAGACCTTGGATGATCTCAGATTCGTACTTGACAGGGGACAAGTCCAAATCCTTATCTGGAACTATTATTCTTTTCTTTCTCATTCTTAGAAGACGAAGTATACTACCAACTGATAAAACCAAAGAAGAACAGAGAATTCTTACTCCAATTCCATATTAAAACTAAAAGCAAAGAGAAGCATATAAACAAACAAGTACACAGTCAAGCACTTCATTAACGAGACACAAACATAACTGGTCCTATTTCTAAGTTACGAAGTTGCTTGCTTGATCATTCGTTTCAGTTCAGAGCCCCTTCTAAATTACACAAAACATGGTTTTTTTTTTTCTTTCTTGATCTTCATGAGTGTAATAAAGAATTCATCAAAGACTAACTTCGCTTAGTTGTTAGTTCGTTTCAGTAACCATTTCTTAGGACAGAAACTCACCACAAAAACTTGTAAATTTCTCAGTAACTTTAAACAGAATGTTAAAAGAGAGAGGTTTTATTGATTGCAACAAGTTTGTGAATTTCGAGGTCGTGGCCATAAGAGGATTAAGTGATAGAAACAAGCATACTATTTTTCAGAAACCAAATGTTGGTTTACACTTAAGATAGTCTTTTGATTGGCTAACCGCTTGCTTTCATAACAGCATTTAAATATTACAAACAACCTTGCATCACTCTCAGCTTTCTTTTCTTCTGTTTTTTTACCCTCCTAAAGTTACAATCCTTTTTTACAGAAAAAGCCTCAAATTGGTCCTCCAACTAGAGATGTGAGTACCGTACCAAGCCACTTGCTTTCAAAACTACATAATAGCTTACATCACTCTCATCTTTCTTTTCCTCTGTTTATCTTGCCCTTCCCAAAGTTACAATCTTTTTTATGGCTAAAATGTAATTTTTTAAAAAATTTGGACTAAAATGTAAAATTTAAAAAACAACCTAAGTATTTAACCTTCCCTTTGTAACCCGACCCCCCCACCAACCTAGTCTAGGTTGGTCTGCTTTTGCTCTCACCTCCTCACCTCGGCAGTCGCTCGCCTCCCCTCGCTACTCGCTCGCCTCGCCTTGCCACTCACCTCCCCTTGCCAGTTGCCTCATGATCCCGCCTCTGCCATTGTCACCTATTCAAGCCTTATGCAAATCATCCACTTTGATTTAGCCTCGAACAATTGAAAATTTGAAATGTGTGTAGTGCAGTGTGTTAAGAGTTGACTAAACACACTACTAATTTATGTGTGTTGTGTTGCCTAATGTTGAGTTATTCATAATTGAGTTGTTGTTGTTGTATGTATGAGCGACTTATAGTTGTAAATTACTGAATTGTGACTTGTGAGTTTGGAAATTGCATTTTGGAAATTGAGGATAGAGATAGATGAGTTTGTTTTATCTGAATTTTGAAAATTGAGGAATGAGATTGAGAATTTTATACAGAATTACGGTATTTAGAATTTGAAATTTTGGATGTATTTTGGCATTTCTGTTGTTTGGATTCTAGAAATTGGGAATTCAATCATTCAATATAGAATTGAAGTTTGTGTTATTGTTTAAAATTTAAGAAATATTAAATTAAATGTTGGTCTTTATTGTAAATTATGTTATATATTATAAACTGATTTCTTAATATATAAAATGAGCTAGTTAATTTAGGGTGAATTAGATTATATGAATTAAGTTAAAGACACGAGTTTATGTTTAAATCATATAATCACACAAAATGGGTTATATTTATGACTTTATTGTTGAATCATGTAATTGTACAAATTGAGTTATAGTTATGACTTATGAGTTTATGTCTAAATTAGATAATCACAAAAAACAAGTTATAATTATGAGTTATGATTGAATTATGTAATCATACAAAATGATTATAATATCGACTTTATGGTAAAATTATGTAATTACAAAAAAATGAGTTATAATTTTGAGTTATGACTTTATGTTTAAATTATGTAATCACACAAAAAGGATTATAGTTGTGAAAGTGTAGCAATCAATATATATATTTGAAATTTCGGTCAAGAAATATGATACTTTCTTAGATAGAATGTGCTTAATTATCAAATTTTCTTAAGGAATCATTTATATAAATTTATCAAGGCCACTTGCAAACGTGCGCACCCACACACACACACACATATCATATGATTGTTGAGAAAATGTTGTTGCTATATTTCTTCATATTTATACACAACTTGATTTTGATACGAAGTTATTAAGTTAATTTAAATATGTGTCTTTATTTATGTTTATAAATAAATAAAGGGAAGTTCAAGTATACCTGATAATTTAGTTGCTTTAGGTATTACAAAATTTGATGATCCAACTTGGGCTAATGTTAGATTGTTCTTAGACTGAAGAACTATATCATTTGTTTGTATTGTAACAAGCATTTGAAAAGTAGAGAAATCACCAAATTAAGCAAACATTTAACTAAGATCAAAGGTGATATAGAGCTTTGTACGAAAGTGAGTCATGATGTCAAATGTTAAATGGCAAATGAAGGCTTTTTTTGAAGAGTTTCAACATGAGAAAAATATAAGGAAAAGATTGAACTACAAAATTGATAGTAGAAATTCTTTTTTTAGTGTTTAGGATGATAGTGAGGATGTTGAAGGTGGTAGTATTCCTATCCGACAAGAAGGAAACATTGCACCTGATGCTAGGAAAAGAAGAAGACATGTATCTATTTTTTTTTCACCGTGAACAACTCTTAGAACTCAGCATTCAATCTGTAGTACCTTATAATCTAGAGAAATGACTCATAATATAGACATGGAAATGGCGAGATGGTGGTATGATTCAGGTATAACATTCATTGTTTCCCAATCTTATTAACAACTTAGGTGGATGTTATTACCTTTTAAGTTCAGGATACAAAGCTTATTCAACTGATGATTACAGAGGTAAACTTCTGAACAACTCTATTTATGAAATAAAAAGTTATTTGGACGAAAGAAGAATGACTTGGCCAAACTTATGGGTGTTCAATCATATATGATGGTTAGAAAATAGAAGACATGAGCCTATTATTAATTTTTTGTTTTTTCTATAAAGGAGGCAATATTTTTGTAGTCTATTGATGTATCTAGCCTTATTATGAATGATGATACTCTATTTCAAATATTTGATAAAGTTGTGAATGAATCTAGGCCAGAAAATATTGTTCTGTTCATTAATAACAACGATTCCACTTATAAAGTAGATGGAAGAAGATTGCAAAACAATTATAATTCTTTTTATTGGACTTTATGTGATGCACATTGCATTGACTTGATTTTGGAAAATATAAGAGATGTTAGGTATTTTTCTATTATTAATGAGACTATGCCAAAAGCAAAAAAGGTGACCAAGTTTATCTCCAATAGTGCATAGAAATTAATGAGAAAGGATTTCACCAATGGTAGGAATTTATGTCGTCCTACTATTATAAGGATTGTAACTAATTTCTTATCACTTCAGTATTTTATTCTGATGAAGAAAGATTTAAGACAAATATTTACAAGTAATAACTAGGTTGATCTTAACATATTAGGTCAAATGATGGATTGGAAGTTTCTAAAATTATACTTTAAGATAATAAATTTTAGTCCCAATGGCAATTTGTCATCTGAGTACAGTATGTGAACTTTTGGTGAGGGTAAATTGAAAAAGAATTTTTTTTCTTCTAGCTGATAGTGATAAGAAGGCAACAACAGGTTATTTTTATGATATCATAGAGAGGGCGAAGGAAGTAACTAAAGCCAATATGAAAAATAAGTCTTCTTTATCCACACCTTATCTTGCACTTATTAATAAGAGATGGGAAAGATAACTTTACTCTTCATTATTTGTAGCTGGGGCATTTTTAAATCCTAGTGTCTATTTTATTACCAAGTTTTATAAAGAAAGTTGAAGTCAATAGGGGAATGTTATTAACTATTATAATAATTATTGCCCATAAGATGATGCAAGATTTCCTAAGCTCATAAATGGAGATTTATAAGGATGGTGATGGTGATTTTGGGATTGCTATTTGTCAAAGAGACAAACTTAATTCAAGTATTTTTTTTCACTTTTGTTACTTATTGAAAATTAACCATTACTTTATTTTGTTTATAATGCTACTTTTGTTGTCTTATAATTGCTTAGTGGAACCAATTCGGAATTGATGTTTCAAAATTACAAAGGTTTGCAATTCGAATTCTAAGTCAATGCTAAAAGAAATAGAGCACATTTAAATTCATCCATTCCAAGAAAAAGAATATATTGGAGCACAAAAGATTGAGCAACTTGATCTCTGTTTGATACAATTTAAAGTTTTTGGAAAGCTATGTCATTTTCATTATTAAGTTGAATATAATTTCTAGTAATTTCTTAATTATTTTATTTTATTTTATACGAAGACTCTTAATAGAATAAGTAGTTATATAGATTCAATTTGCCTTGACCATATCGATCTTTTGGCAAATTACGTTTCTATAGAACCAGGATTGATAAATGAGAGTGACTTGAAAAATAATCTTGGATGGGAAGGTATTGACATGTTATTTGGTGCAATAAATTTGAGTGATGGTGATGATAAAGCTCATCTCAATGATGATGATTTTATGTTAAATGAGAATTATGGTCAATGCATTTTGAGTAGGTATTCGATTGAATGAAGTTTCAGGTTTTTATTTCTTCTCTTCTTTCAATTTCACTTATATTTGATGTATATGTTAAAATTTATATATGCATTATGCAATATAAATATAATTGTAAATGTTTTTTTCAGGATTCATCTCTAGTTGGTTGTTTCCTCGGCACGAGCTCTTGTTGTAAATTGTAATTGTTAGAGATTCATATATATTTATTATTTTTTTATTTGAGGCTTTGATGTAATAATTATTTATTATATGATGAAATTGTAATATTTTAAAATCTTTGTATTGTCCTTAGTTTTATATTTGTACGATGATTTAGTTTTATATTTTTATGATGATTAAATGAACTTTTTTCATATTAATATGATTATTATTTATATGTAAAATATGTGAAAAGTAATATTAATAAAAATAAAAAATGTTGCTATTTTAAATTATTATTATTCTAATTTTGGAGATGTGGTTCACCTTAAATTATAAATTATACAGTACAATATATTGAGGGACTATTTTGCAATTTTTAAAAAATTTAGGGACTACTTTATAAATTTAAAAAAAGTATCTGAAATAGTACTCGACATTGACTAGCACCGATATAGTACTATACCATAACTAAATTAGGTATCAATACCGGTACAGTATTCATAACATTATCGCCAACTCATAACTTTTTTTGTCAAAGTAATTTTAAAATTTTTAAAACTTTCTCTTTTAACCTTAACTTCACCAGAAGATAGAGTTTGTCCAAGAAGCTCCGCCCTTATGGCAATGTGTTAAGCTTTAGTGACATATTAATATATATCTATATTATTGTCTTACTATTGCAACTTATTTCTTTAGCTAAAAGAGTATTTAAATGCAACATTTAATTTAATATGTTAACGTATCATTTTGATAAAACTAAGGGAAATTTTTTAAGTACCAAATGTTTGTGTTTTGCAAGAATTTTTACCTATAAGCATGAACTAATCATTTTGATAGTAACAGAAAGGAAAAAAAATGGCATAGTTGAGGAGGAGGTTGGAACTTAGGTTGAAGGAAGAGATTGGCCATAGAGAATTATGAGGGATATCTTTGTGATAGAGGAGTAGGAAGGGATTCCCATTGGCATGGTGTGGCTAATTGGTCCATAGTGAAGTAAATTAACGGTTTTCTTAATTTTTAAGGTTTCAATTTCTACTTAAATTGGGGATTTCAGTTTTTATAGAATCTACTATTATTGAATTGGTGATTAGATGCATAAATAGGAATTCACAAAGATGTTGGTGACTAAAGAACTGAGGAAGACTCGATAATTGTGATAGAGGAGTAGGAGGAAGACCATCATACAATAGCATTCTTGTATGTGCGTTGAGACCTTAGAGTATTAAGAGGTATGTCTTCATAACATAGGAGATTTTGGTTAGCATGGTATCGCTCATTGGACCATAGTGAGGTAAGCTAGTGATTTTCCTAGTTTCTAATGTTACACTTCTTGCATAAATTAGAGATTTTAGTTTCAATGGAAGTTGTTCTTATTAAATTAGAGGTTTACTGCATAATTAGGGTTGAATAACTTATTGTTCTTTTAATTTTTATTTTAATAGGATGTGGAATCCCATTAAAAAGAGAATTCTATTTCACTATAGGGAGAAATTGATAGACATAATTCATTTCAATACATTGATGGTGATAAAATATTAGTTTAAGGCATTAACTCGGACAAATTATGTTGGTGTAGTATCATAGGGACTACTAAAAATAATTGGTGCAATAGGTTAGATAAAGTGTATTATAAGCAGCCAAATAAACATGAAGAACATGAGCTGATTGAGATTGTAAATGATTCAAAAACATATGATTTGATTCATATTATTGAAACCCATAGAAGAGTGGAGGTTTATTTTAAAGATGAGTATAATGAAGAGAAAGCATCAAAAGCTAATAATGTGGATGATGATAATGATGATAATATAGGTCCAACAAATAGTGAAGAAAAAGATAATTATTATACAAATGATGAATTGCTTGTCTTAAGAGTAGGTAATATAGATGATAGAGCAAACATTGCAAAAAAATTGTATTACTAATTGATAATGATGATAGTGGTGTGCCTATTAAAGGTGTTCATGTTAAGCAAGAAGTTTTGAATAATATGAATGATGGTGAGCCTGATGTTTTAAATTCGAAGCATTAATTTTTATATCCTGAGCATGATGATGTTGCTACTAAGCATGATAGTGATAATTCTATGCATGATGATTTAAATATTGAGCACAATGTATGTAATGTAGATGACGTGCCAAATGCTTATGTTGATGATATGCCTAATGCTTCTGCTATTGATAATGTCCCTAATGAGGATGTGAATAATGCTTCTACTGAAAATGATAATAATGATAGTGATATGGTGACTAATTTGGAATATGAAAATGAAAGAGATAATGATGAGATCCAAGTTGGTAGATTAAAATATAAAAACAAGAGGTCCAAGAAAAGAAATAAAGATATAGCTGTGAATAATAATGTTGAAAACGATGAAAGTGAAAAAGCGAATGAACATGACTGGGAGGATTCTGTTTCTAAAAAAGACAGTGAGTATATTAAAAGTAATGACTAGAGTCAATAGTATACAAGCTCAGATGAAGATGCTGACAGTGCATGGAGAAGAGGTAAATGTAAAAACCTATATTATGATCCAACATCTAATATTCCTACTTAGATGTAGGTTTGAACTTTAAAGATGCAAAAGAATTCAAGGAGTTCATGATAAAATATTGTATTGTAAGGACTTTGGGTCTAAAATACATATAAAAAATGAGAAGTTACAAGAAAGAGAGATATATAGATCATAATGCACTTGTTAATTTTTGCAAGTTTGGAGAGAAATGACAACAATTTTTCATGAAAAAGGTATAAACCTAAGCACAGTTGTATAATGACAAACATTAATAAACTCATCACATCAAAATGGATTGCAGGCCACTACAAGGATAAGATTGAATTACAACCAAAAGTCAAGGTAGTTTAGTTAAAGACTTTATTAAGGAAGGAGTTAAAAGTGCATGTGAGCTTTAATAGTTGTAAAAAAGCAAAAGCAATTGTCATCAAAATGATGCATGTGTGTTTTATGGAGGAATTTGCTAAACTTTTGTAGTATGGAGAGCAAGTGAAGATCAAGAACCCAAGTACGACATGGATAATTAAAACAAGTACTAATGATGAAAGTAAAAGGATCTTTGCAAGATACTACAATTTTTTAGTGCTTATAAAAGGGGTTAGATTGAAGGTTATAGACCATTAATAGGACTATAGATGTTTCTTAAAGGGAATATGTAAAGGACAATAGTTGGCTACTATTAGAAAGGATGAAAACAATTAAATGTTTCTTATTAGTTAGGGTGTGGTTGATGTTGAGTATACCAAAACATGAAAGTGGTTTTTAGAACTTCTTATTTCAGATCTACAACTTGGAGATAGTAGTGGCTTTACATTCTATGCCTATATTGAATTAACAATATATATATATATATGTGTGTATGTGTGTGTGTGTGTGTGTGTGTGTGTACAAGGCACATTCATGTTAATTGGAGACAGAGATGAAATGGAGACAATATAAAGTTTCAGTTTTAAAGGAAATCTAAAGCAACATTTGTTTATGATTTTAATGATCAGTTGCATATGTTAAATGATTTAATATCAAGTTGCATTAAAGCTTTATTAGAATATCCTAATGAGATATAGTGCAAGGCATATTTTAGTGTTAATTTTAAATGTGATTGTGTGGATAATAACATGAGTGAAACCTTCATTGATTGGATTTTGGAGGCTAGGTTGAAGCCTATAGTTAACATATTGGAGCATATTATGAACATGACGATGAAAAGGGTGCATACAAAAAGGAATTTAGGGGAGAAAAGGGAGTTCGGGCCATGTTAGAGGAGAATAAAAAAAGGGAGCTTTAGTTGCTTTGTTGATTGAAATGGAGCTGATGGATATAAAATTCAGCATATATTAGATAAGTTTTATGTGAGAATTAGTAATAGTACTTGTACTTATAGATATTGGGACTTGACAGGGATTCTATGCCCATATACTATGGCTTCCATTTTCTGTAACCACCAAAATCTCAATGACTACATTAACAAATGGTATAACAAAGAGAGGTACCTGTAAGCATACAAACATTTCCTCAAGCCACTTAATGGATAAAGATTTTGGCCCCCTTGTGAAGTTATTGAGTCACTTGAGTAACGAGAATGCTTGGTTGGCCTAAAACAAATATGAAGAAAGAGAATTTTAAGCAACCTAAAATAGGAAAAGCGATTAGGCATAAAAGAAGAATGACTTCCACTAAATATCAACAACAAGGGCATAACCAAAGATCGTGTAAAAGTCTAATAAATGTAATAAATTTCTTATTAATGATTAAACTTATTTTTATATTACCATTTTGTTACTAACCAATCAATGTTTGAAAATATATATAGCTACCAAGATCATCTAGTACTAATGTAAGGAGAAAACAAGGACTTTAATCCACAAATTTAGTGCATACAGAAAATGATTAGATGAGGAGGAAGATACAGAGTGAGAGGATAAGAATATATGTAATATTTGGTTACCATATTGAGAGTTAGAGCTTTAGATTATTGCACATGAGTCATATATTCATGAATTTCATTCAGATGCATAGTATTCGCACACACACAAATCATGATTTAGAAAGTATTACAAAGATTGTATATGCACTCAATTGACATATTCTGGGGTATGAAGGGTTTAAAATGATTATAATTTGATTGTATGTAGCTTATGTCTTGAATTTATGGTTTAATGGATTATAATTAGTAATTTGGAATTAATTGGTACAATTAGAAAATTTATGAATTTAAAATGTACATTTAGTCTAAGAAAAATGTCAAGTGTCAAGATAAATTGTTACATGGAAATTAGGATTACTAAGCAAATGAAATAAGTGGCTAATGGCATAGATAAATGAGTGACAAATGGCATAGCAAATTAAGTGACAAATGGTAGCAATGATTGAATGACAAATGGCCTAGCATATTGGTGACATTTGGCAACTTATATATAGGACAAATGGAATGCATGCCTAGTGACATATGTTATTGAAACATGGTGACACCTTGCACCTAGTTGAATTAAGCTAATGTAGAAAGTGTTTATGTTGGAACATTCACCATCTTCTTCTTTTCTCTCCACCGAAACTTGCTTCTATCTCACATCTCTGTATTTTGGTTTAAGTCTTGCTAACTTGCCACACCAAATCCATATTTTTACCCTTCATAAAGTTAGGTAAAGAACCAAAACATTGTTGTTCTTGTTGTGGTCTTTTATCATTGCCGAAAACCAACCTATTTCCACCTTGAATTTGTGATGATCTTGCATGCAAAGAGGGCTAGGTTAACTTGATGAATTGAGTTGGAACTTGAGCTAAACAAGTAAGTAAAGTATTAATCCTTATGGCATGTTTTAATAGAAAGATTATGATGATTGAATTAGGATGGATTGTATATGATGTTAATGATGAAGTATGCTAGAATATGATGGATGAACTTGGATACTTTTATGCTTTGTTCTTGGTGTACAGAAACCGTGGGTTATAGGTTGTTATATGGATGAATTAGATTGGGATTTGAAGTATAATGAAAAAGAATTTATGCTAAAGAAAAGTGCTAGTGTAGTATTCCTGAAATGGGAAAGAACTAGGACTACATCTATGATAGTGAATGATAGTTTTTGTTTGTGTTGATGCATGAAAGACAATAGTTAATAAGCTGCCAATTGAATAATTTTGAGTTGCAATTTGAAGATGAAATTGATGAGGAATTAGTGTATAATTAAGGTATAATTGAGGTATAATTAATGGACTATTATGAAGATGTTTTGAATTTGGTATAAAGGTGATAGAATCTGGAAAAAATTAAAGGAAATAGATGGTGAACCTTCGGTTCACTCATCCCACAATCGTGGAAGCTACATTAGCTCCTTCCCACGATTGTGGGCAATGCCTTAAGGTGAAAAAAATCTATTTTATGTGATTGTTGAAACAACTAAGGATAAGTTACTTTAGTTTAGTACATTTGGACTTGATTGAGGCTTGAAATGAACTTAGATAGTTGCTTGATTAATTGGTTAATGGTTTGATAAGTTTAGGTTGTTAATTGATGTTATAACTTAAGGAATAATTGTTTTAATTTCAATGCATCTAAATTTGGAAATCATGAGTTGTTAAAGGAATAAAAGTGTTCTTATGAATATAAATGTGATCTAAAGGTTATGAGTAATGTATTAGGAATGAATGAATGAGAATTGAGAAATTGTGTGAATATATATATAATGCTAAAAAAGGATTGGTGAATGTATGATTGATGAATTTAGAATAATCAAGTTAAACTGCAAACTAGTTATATACAAGCTATAATGTTTGACTGATCAAGACTCGTGATTAAGGATACATACCTAGGAAAGTCAATTGAGCATGCATTGAACATGACACATATACATTTGTATGATTGAATATTAAAATGATTGATCAAATTAGTAATGTGTAAAATATGTGTGTATTGCATGAATAAAGAAGCACAAATTCAATGTCAACATCTAAAAATTGTTGGATCATCAAGGCAACAGTTTATTTAGAGCATACTATGAGTTAACCTAGATGTTTTCTCACTATGATTGAATTGCCTTTGCTTAGATTTCATTTATTGAATTGATATTTATATGACTATCATGGTTTCAGACATTATTGGTCCGAAGAGTTTGATATTCGGGATTATATTGGAAGTGCTTTCTAATTGTATGTGAATATGGAAAATGTGTACTCAACTAAATGTTGAATGCCAGACTT
>JANSVB020000438.1:403866-418104 GCA_025504935.2 Erythroxylum haughtii | reverse complement strand
GGAACACCTGCCGGAGTCCGACCTCCCCCAGCTCAGTCTGTCCGGCCCAGAAAGTGGTTGAGGCGGTGGAATACCTGCAATAAGCAAACAAAGAGAGTGAGGAAGGAGAGACTGAAACTCTTGCCATGCCCAGTTACCTGTTGGAGCCACATAATGCTGCACACTGCGAGACTGCTCAGAGGGGGAGATAGGGCGCAGGGCGTGTGAGAGTAACGGGCCCGAGTCCTCCACCCAAGGATCCAGCCAGAACCGTGCTGTCGTCCCGTCAAATATCATCCATTTCCGACCTCGAAGAATATGAGGCCAAACCGCTTGAAGGCTGCGCCAGGTCATAGACCCGCCAGTGGCCGGCAAAGTCGGAGGGGGATTGTGGACATTCAATTTGTATTTGTCGGTCATAATGCGGGTCCAAAGTTTGTCAGGTTCCGAGAGAAGAGCCCACCCCAATTTAATTAGCTGCGCGTCATTTGTTTCCCGAATGCGGCGGATGCCCAATCCTCCAAGAATTTTGGGGGTACAGACGGTGTCCCATGGCACAAGGTGAACCTTTTGGGCGCCCGGTGTGGAGCCCCATAAGAAGGTGCGCATGACTTTTTCTAAATCATCGCAGAGACGACGTGGGAGTCGAACAGTCTGCATAGTATACGTGGGAAGAGCAGAGATAACAGATTGAATCAGGGTAGTGCGGCCGGCGAAGGAAAGCTGCTGCCCCATCCAACCGGAAAGACGTTGTTGAACCTTATCAAGGATATACTGGTAAGTGCGCTGTTGGACCCGACCGTGAAGTAAGGGAACGCCCAGGTAACGACCTAAGTCCAAAGTCTGTTTAAAACCCAGTGCGCGGCTCAACCGGCGCGCCGTAGAAGGAGGAACATTCTTCGAGAAATAACTGCGAGATTTGTCAGTGCTAATCTTCTGACCAGAGGCCCTGCAATAAGCTGATAAAGTGTCCCGAATGATCTGAGCTTGAGCGGGGGTGGCTTCCGAGAATAAGATGAGGTCATCGGCAAAAAAGAGGTGGGACACGGGGGGACCATGCGGACTGAGGCGAATCGGCTTCCAATCCCCTTGGCCTACCGAGTGATTAATGAGATGGCCCAGGCGTTCCATGCATAATACGAAGAGATACGGTGATAAGGGATCTCCCTGACGAATCCCTCGGGTAGGAGTGAACGGCTCCCCAAGCTGCCCTCCCCAGTTAACTTGCATAGAAACGGAGGAGACGCACTTCATTATGAGGGAGATAAGTGACCCCGGGAGCCCTATATCATGCAAGGTATCCTGTATGAAATCCCAAGAGAGGTGGTCATACGCCTTTTCGAGATCAACTTTGATAGCAAGGAAACCCTTTTTTCCGGCTTTCCGCCGCATCGTGTGAATGATTTCCTGGGCGACAACGATGTTATCAGTGATAGACCGCCCAGGGACAAAGCTACACTGGTTCGGGCCGATCAGAGTGTCGAGAAGCGGCTGTAGGCGGCTGATGATGATCTTGGTAATAGCTTTGTAAATCACCGAACACAGAGCTATAGGGCGAAACTGAGTAATGGAAGTGGGCGAAGGAACTTTGGGTAGGAGGACCAGGATGGTGCGGTTGAGCTCGGTCTCCCACACCGAGTGCTGAAAAGTAAGTTGGAGAAAACGAATTAAGGAAGGCCCGACGATGTCCCATTGAGATTGGAAAAAGAAAGCCGTAAATCCATCGAAACCCGGAGCTTTGTTAGGAGCTTGCGCAAAAAAGGCGGACTTCACCTCCTCAGGGGAAAGGGGGCGAACCAGGTCTAAGCCGGTGCTGGGAGGAACGGGGGGAAAACAGCCCTGCAGAGGGAGAGGGGCGAGAGGAAGGGGGTCCGCAGTATAGAGGGCTTCAAAGAAACCTTGAACCATGGCGCTAATGACCGCAGGGTCGGAATGAGGAAGCCCCGAAAGGTCTTGAAGAGAGGCAACATGAAGCTTCCGGCGTTTGGAAGACGTGAGGGCATGATAGTATTTAGTGTTGCGGTCGCCTTGATTGATCCACTGGTGACGAGATTTTTGATGCCAGTAAAGTTCCTCTTGAAGAAGGACGTGTTTCAACTCCTGACGGAGAGAGAATTCCAGTTCCTGTAAGGAATGAGAATGCTTATTGTCCAAGGCCCGTTGGATACCCATGAGTCGAGCCAGAAGCCGCTTCTTACGAAAAAAGATGTTGCCAAATGTTGAGTGATTCCATGTGCGTAAGTGATCACCCAGATGCTGAACCGTCGCACTAATAGAGGGAAGAGCAGGATTTCAATATATTTTCGTGGCATATTGTCATATATTGTATAGTAACATATAAGCAATGAATTGATTACCATAACATTCTAGTTGATACTAGTCGGTATACGTCATATCAATTTTAAAATAGCATTTAAAATTGAAGTATCATACTATACTGGCTGGCACTAAAGATAATGGTTTTTTTTTGGTAATTAATTAAGATAATGGTTGGTACCTGTAAGAAATGAAATTTAAAAAAAAATGAATTATTAAAATAAAAAATTGTCTTACCTAACTCTAGTTTTGATAATTTAAGAACTTGAAGTATTTGTAGATTAGATTGGGAATAGAGAATTCAACATAGGCCTCATAAACCTAGTTATCTGCTAATTTTAGCGTATCTACTTACCTAAGATTTTCCTTTATTAATTTCAATCCACTTGGCTCACCAAGCTTGGTTACCTCACTTCTTTAGCTTGCTTTTTAGCTTTCTTTATGCTTATTACTCTTCTTATTCACATTCTATCTTTTCTCTTGATTTTTATACCTAATTTTGTTCCTCTCTCGGCGTCTGCATGAAGAAAGAGCTTCTTGTTCACTAGATATGGTTTAGATGGAGGAGTTGTATCGTGCTGCATATCTTGAAATTTTTGTTTTTTCTATTTGGAATTTATATTCTTCTGTTATAGTTCCATGTAAAATTAGATCAAAGGCGTAATTTCATGGGCAAATTTGCATATGTTGTTTCATTTTCCTATGCAATAGCATTTTTTTTAGCCTTATTCTCTTTGGTTTTTGAATTTTTTGCTCACTGAGTTATTTCAACTCTTTATTTTTGAGGAGACCCTTTCAAGTAAAACTATAAGTCTTCAACTTCATGAATTTGTTTCAAAATAAAGTATCTGATAAGGTATATAATCTTACATGTTTTAAATAATGGTTTAAATATTGTTTTCTCTATGCCTGGAATAGGCCTATTGAGGAGTTATTTTACAATTTTTGAAAAATATCCAAAACATTATTCGTTATCAACTAATATTGATATTGTATTGTACCAAAACTAAAACCAGAACTAAGTTTAGTATGATATTCGTAATATTGCATATAAGAATAGGTGGGTAAGCTTTTATTTATATAGCAACAAAAGAGTAGGGTTTTCAAATTTCTTTAAAAGTAAAAGACATAGATCTCTCCTATGCATATATCATACATAGATTAATAAAATGTTATTAACATAGTAATACAACTCAACTTTTAAATCTAAGCTAAACTAATTAAATTAGACTTAAATTAATAATTTTAGATAATTATAATAAAATATTAGTTTATAATTAGTTTTAAATAGTCCAGCTCAAGTTTAAGAGGTAGGTTGAAACATCACTTAAGTAACATTTGATTAGTTAATATGTAATGTTTATATTACGTGTATTTTTTTTAATTTTTTAACTGAAGTTTAAGATAACATATTTTTCTAAAAATTGAAAACTATAAATAATTTTTTCGAAAGTTTTAAAGATTAATAAATTTTTCTAAAGTTTCTTAAATTACAAAATTTTCAATTTCTCCCTCTTCATCACTGTCAATGTCACTAGTTGTCAATCTCCCTTAACCATCACCCCCATTGTCATCAATTGTCTCTAATCCTCATCTTTTCTTCTCCTTCCCCATAGTTCCACCCCCTCCTCTCTCTCTCTCTCAAATTTTGGTGTCGAGTTTCATTTTTTATTCTTACAACTTTGGTTGTAAATTTTCACCGACCAATTCTCCTATATCTTACTGATTTAGTTCTCTCTTATTACGAGGAATCTACTCTCATTTTAGTTCTTTGGTACATGCTTTTAATATTTTTAATCAAATAAATTATGATCACCTTATACCGAATAAAAAATGGAGCCAATATAATTTAAGTGGATATATTATAGAATAATATTTCATATTTCATATTTATTTTCTTTACTTTTGGTTTTACTTGTATTTAAATATGCAATATCAATGTACGTTGTATAAGTGTTTTAAGTTTCACTTCAATTTTATTATATTTGTGACCATAAGCACTTAATGTTGTACTATTTTGTTGTAAAAAATTGTATAGCTCTAAGTATTTTATATTACCCTTAGTTT
Organism: Erythroxylum haughtii; assembly: GCA_025504935.2. Lineage (NCBI taxonomy): Eukaryota > Viridiplantae > Streptophyta > Magnoliopsida > Malpighiales > Erythroxylaceae > Erythroxylum > Erythroxylum haughtii. Next base: position 413,742 of record JANSVB020000438.1, on the reverse strand, counting down.
TGTAATGGTACTTGAATTAAATAAGATTCTTGTTATATTAATCGAGTTTTTATTAGACGTTGACATAAGTAAAATATTTATCTATAAGAGTAATACGTGAAAAGAATGACTCAGTTTATTAATTAATATTGTTTTGATTAATAAAAATGAAGAGATATTGATATATTGAATTTACTTTGGTTGACTATTTGAGATTGAGGTTTGAAACGAAGGAAACAACTATATAACACAATATATTACTTGTGTATAATTTAAAAACATGTCATATTGTTTGTTATTTTAATAATCATAAAAATAATATCAAATTTGATTCATTAAATTGTTAAATTGTTAAATATATAATTTATATGAAACATACAATTTACTGAATATTTTTTGAAAGATTACAATGTACTAAATATTATTTATATATAAAAGGTATTTAACATATGATCAATTATTTAAATATAATATTTAATATAATTAAATCGTTTAATATATGTAATTAGGTTAAGAAAATTAAATATTTGTATTTTTATATTTATTGTTTTCAATAAGAAATAATATTATAAATATTAATCCAATGTTATAAGTAATAAATAAACATTCATCTTCTTATCTTATGGGCAGTTAAATACATTTTATAGAAAATAGTGTGTGAACTTATGAAAGAATAGTCATTAGTTTACTTAACATAATGTGAAATTGGAAGTGTTTAATTTTTGCGATGTATATATATATCATACAAAAAAGTTATTTTTGCAACGTGTGTTATCACTTATTATAAAAACAGATGTAAGATAGATTCTATCTAGAATCTGGATATGCTTAAAATTGAATGTTGAATTTTTATAGTTATGTAATTGTATTTTTTTAAATATAAATTTACTAATTTAATTTGGACACATGTCTTCATTTATTTTTTAAGATAAATGGAGAAGAGTTCAAGTATTTATGATAATTCAATCGTTTCAGGAAGATTTGATGATCTAACTTGGGCTCATGCTAGATTGGTTCTTAGAATGAAGAGCCATACTATTTATGTGTATTACAATAAGCATTTGAAAGGTGGGAGAATCATCATATTAAAGAAACATTTACCTAGGATTAAAGGTAAAGTAAAGTCTTGTAAAAAAGTGAGGCATAACATGAAGTGACAAATGAAGACTTTACTTGAAGAGTATCAACATGAAAAAGATAGAAGACAAAGGCTAAACTATGAAATTAGTTGGGGAAGTTCTTTTTTTAGTTGTCAGGATGATAGTGGGTATGCTGAAGGTCGTGGTATTCCAACCCAACAAGAAAGGAATGTTTTACCTGATATAAGGAAACAAAGAACACATATGTTTAATTTTTTTTGCATCACGAACAACTCTTAGAACTTAGCCTTCAATTTATAGTGCCTCACAATCTAATGAAGTGGCTCAGAATGTAGACATGTCAATGGCTAGATAATGATATGATTCAAATGTATCATTCAATGTCACTTAGTCTTATTATTAACACCCTATGATAGATATTTTTGCCTCTTATGGTCTAGCATATAAGGCTCCTTCAATTGATGATTATAGAGGTAAACTTCTAAGCAGCTTTGTTTATGAAATAAAGAGTTATCTGGATGAAAGAACAATGACTTGGCGAACTTATATATGTTCAATCATAAGTGCTTGTTGGAAAAATAAAAGACATTAACCTATTATCAATTTTTTAGTTTATTCTATTAATGGGATACTGTTTTTTAAGTTTATTGATATATCTAACCTTGTTAGAAATGTTAATACTATGTTTCAGATACTTGATGAAATTGTGAATGAAGTTAGGTCAAAAATATTGTTCGATTCATTACTGACAATGATTCTACTTACAAAGCAATTAAGAAAAGATTGCAAATCAAGTATAATTATTTTTATTGGACTCTTTGTGCTACACATTGCATTGACATAATATTGGAAAATATAAGAGAAGCTAAATATTTTCCTATCATTGAAGAAATTGTGTAGAAAGCAAAGAAAGTGATAAAGTTTATCTATAATCATGCCTGAGTCTTAAATTGATGAGGGAACATTTCACCAATGGTTGAAATTTGTGTTATCCTCTTATAATAAGGTTTGAGACTAAGTTCTTATCATTTCAATATTTTGTTCTGATGGAAAAAACGTTAAGGAAAAAGTTTACAATTGATAAGTGAGTCGCATCATAGTATGCTAAGTTTAATGCTGGAGTTGAGGTTTCTAGAATTATATTTGAAGAATATAAATTTTGGTCCCAATGTCAATTTGTAATCTAAGTTTGTGAGCTTTTAGTAAGAGTATTTCATCTAGTTGATACTGATGAGAAGGTAATAATTGGTTATTTTTATGATTCCATAGAGAAGGCGAAGGAAACAATCAAGGTCAACCTACAAAATAGGCTTTCTTTGTATACACCTTATCTTACAGTCAACAATAAGCAATAGAAAAGACAACTTTAATCTCCATTGTTTGTAGATGGAGCATTTTTGAATCCTATTGTCTATTTTAGACCAAATTTTACAAAAAAAGCTGAAGTTAATAGGAGAATGCAATTAATTATTACAACAATTATTTCCTATGAGATGATGCAAGATCTCCTAAGCTCGCAAGTAGAGGTTTATAAGGATACTTCTGACGATTTTGGAATGCCTATTGCTATTCGTCAAAGAGACAAGCTTAATCTAGTTTTTTTTTCACCTTTGTTACTTATTCAAAATTAATCATCATTTTATTTTGTTTATAATATTAATTTTATCATCTTATAGTTGCTTAGTGAGATCAATTCGAGAATAGTGTTCTATAATTTCAAAGATTTGTAATTCAAATTATGAGTCAATACGTGAGTGCAACAGGTGCAAAAAGAATTGTAGCATATTTGAATTCATCCATTCTAAAAACTGAATGGATTGGAACATAAAAGATTAAGCGACTTAGTCTTTATTCGATACAACTTAAAGCTTCGAAAAAGGTACATATTATCATTATTAAGTTAAATATAATTTCTTGTAATTTCTTACTAATTTTATTTTATTTGTTTATTAGAACTATTAATAGGACAAGTAGTTCTATAGATCCAATTTACTTTTAGTTGATTGGGTTTCTGAAAAAATCAGTTTTGATAAATGAAAATGACTTGAAAGATAATCTTGGATGGAAAAGTACTAACATGTCATTTGATATAATGAATTTGAATGATGATGATGATAAGACTCCTCTCAATGATGAAGATTTTATACTAAGTGAGAATTAGGGCCAATGCGATTTGAGCGGATTAATTTTTTGGTAAATCAGAAATATTTTATACAAAATAATAGTTATGTATATAACTTGAGATTCTTATACATGAATCTCCATACTACCAAAAGGAGAGCCAGTGTAACCTATTGCATTCTTACAACTTCCTTCCATGCTTCACAACACAACCATCAAATATTATACAATCTTTCTACCCAAAAACCTAATATTTCTAGCAAACTGGACAGAAGATCCAGCTGCAAAAGCAAACAAAAGGTAGCACATCTATTTAGCAATCAGCACAGAAGAAATAAGATTGGTGATCTTAGGAATTCCTAGTGAACTGCCAACTTGCCATCTCTTTCGTATCTACATTTAAAGGAGCTTGAATAATTCTTTCCTTCCATCCCTCGGTGGAGTTCCTTGATCTGCTGCTGGGATTTGTTTTTGTCTAATCCCCACCATTCTATCCTTGCTTGTTGTACAGTGAGGTTCCTAATGCCACTCTGCTTTACTAAAGGGGTTTTGGAAGCCTCTCTTGATCGTGTCCGAAAACTAACTACTACATTTACAATTTCAAACTGTAATGATCCTACATCTCTTCCCACTTCTGCTTTAAAGACCAATAGCTTGTTGACCTTGAAATGACAAACTTTACAATAAAAATATTAGTGTAAATAACTACTATAATTACCTTCTCACAGTGTTTGAGCTGAGATGTTCCATAACTTGAAAGATTACTTTGGAGGCCAAACTCCCCACATCCTTAGCTTCATCTCTAAATGTACGTGAATTCCTCTCATACCAAAGAATGTAAACAATAGTGGAAAGGAGAATTGAAAAAAGGATATTGTCCGAGGTTCTGAAATTCTGGTTAAACCAATTTAGAATTGAAGGTTTGTAGGATTTGGGATATGTATATGGAAATGGTTTAGACAATGGTCCCATACAGTTTTGGAATAGGAGCACTCAAAAAATAAGTGGTCAATAGTCTCATTTGCCGAAAAACACATGGAGTAGTGATTAGGGGTTTGGAGATGGTGAAGTTTGTCTCATGTTTGTAACTTTTGAAGGAAAGCTAGCCACAATATAAAGGAACACTGAGGGCCATTGGTTTTGAACCAAACCAGCTTAAACTAAGTAACATTTTGAATAGGTGGTCTCAAGAAATTAAAGGCTGACCTATTAGTGTACCTTTTTGAAGGGTGAGCTAACCATTCTAAACTGTCCGATATTAAATTATTAGGAGTATACTCGAGGGGCTCAAGGTTGCTAAAAGCCCCTATGGTAGCCTCTTGCCATCTCCACTAGTCATTGCTGATAACTTCTGAGACTCTTGCTGTCATTGGAAGATCTGAACGATTGATCTCTCTCGGAGAAGAAAAGTCCTTCAGTATTCCTCTTGGATGCCACGAATCTTGCCACAAAAGAGTAGAAATTTCATTCCATATCCTAATCTGAATTGGTTCCTTAATTTATCCCTCACAAATAAGATTTTCCTCCATCTTCAAGAACTATTATTGGTAGGTTGGGCATACCTAAAATTTTCCCTTCTCAATATGATGGTATGGACCCACTTAACCTATAGAGCTTCCCTATCAACAAACAAGTACCAAAATCTTTTACTTTATAGAACATAATTCTAAGTTGTCAAATGTTTAATCCCTAAACCTCCTTCCTTTTTAGTTCTACAAATGTCACTCCATTTAACTTTAGCAAACGAATTAGAATCCACCTTCCCTGCCTACAGAAAATTTCTAAGCTTAGACTCTATATCCTTAAGGATGGAAGGGGGAGGATGAAAAGGGTAGACCAGTATACTTAGAAAGAAGACAGGACTAAAATGACCTATTGAAGTCTACCAACATATGATAGATTTTTATGAGTCCAATTGTTTATCCTCTTATCAATTTTTTCCAAAATGGGCAAGCAATCCCTCCTTGATAACCTTCCTGTTAAAAGGGGGACCCCTAAATAACATATAGGAAGGGTACCTTTTTTTAGACCAAAGATGACTTCCATTTGATGAGTCATATAATTCACATCAGGAGATAAGAAAAATTGACTCTTAGAAGAATTCATCTCCATAACTGAAAAACTAGAGAATGTATCTAAACAATCAAGTAAAGTTTGGGCTAAGTTCAAATCAGCATGGCAAAATATAAGGAGATCGTCAGCAAATAAGAGATGTGTGAGTTTTAGGGGTTTGCATCTCCAATGATATTTAAAGGAAGGATTAGCTACTATGAAGTCATTCAAACTTCAAGAGAAAACTTCCATATAAATTATGAAAAGGAGTGAGGATAAGAGATCTCCTTGGCGAAGGTCTGATTTCCCTCTAAAAGATTTTGTGAGAGTTCCATTGATCAAAATAGAGTAAGAAGGGGTGGTAATACATTCTTTGATCAAATCAATGAACTTGATAGGAAGACCTATAGCTACTAAGGTATTAAGAAGGAAATCCCAATGAATAGAGTCATAGGCTTTTTGAAGGTCCACTTTGAAGGCACACTTCTTTTGGTTATTAGAAAGATGATAATTCTTGAAAATTTCTTATGCCAAAAGAATGTTATCCCCAATTCTTCGATTCTTAATGAAGGCATTTGATTTAGGCTAACAACGTGAGGGAGAATCTCTCTAAGTCTATTTGCTAGGATTTTAGAAATCACCCTATAAAGCATATTGCAACACGAGATAGGTTTATAGTCAAGCACTGTAGAAGGGTTAGCTTTCTTAGGAATGAGTGAGATGAAGGTTGAATTTAGCTCTTTGAGGAGTTTTCCATAAAGGAAAAATTTTTGAATGTCTCTGGTAACATCCTCTCTAATGATATTCCAGGGTTGTTTGAAAAAAAAACCATTAAAACCATCCAAGCCTGGGGCCTTATTTGGGTTAAAAGAATTGAAAACATCCTTTATCTCTTGGGCTGAAACTTCCGCAGTAAGAGAATTAGTAAAATTGACAGGTAAAGAATGAGGGAAAAGGTTTTCCACATACTCTTTGGAAGAATGAAGGTTTATTCTTATTGCCAATTGAACCTAGGAAGAACTTAAAAAACTCAGCTTGAATGTCTTTTAACCCATCTATCCTGTTCCCATTACCCACTACTAAAGAATGTATGTGATTTCTGTTTCTGTGTGCAAGGAGAGAGTTATGAAAAAATTTGGTATTCCTATCCCCTTCTTTGAGTCATTTAATCCTGGAGGATTGTTTAAAGAAAGACTTCTGATCTTCTAGAGCTCTTAGTAACCCATTTATGGCCTCAGATTCCCTAGCAAGCAGAAGGGAAGACCTAGGCAAAATTCTCATTTGATCCTGAATGTTATTGAGGGGCACTTGACAATTTTCCACTCTTACATTCGCAACCCCTATCTGGCTAGGGTTCATCAATTTGAGGGCTTTTTTAACCTGCTTAAGCTTAGAAACTACACAAAACATTGGAGAGCCCTGAACTTGAGAGGATCAAGCTTCCTCTACGGTCTGAAGAAAATTGGGTTGAGAAGCTAAAAAATTGAAGAACTGGAAAGGAGCAGCTCTCCTCTTCATATTAGCCAAAGCCCTAACCACTATCGGAGAATGATCTGAAATGTTTGGGTTCTGGATAACAAAAAAGGAATAGGGGAACCTAGCACTCCAAGTTGAGTTAATAAGGGCTCTATCTAACTTTCTAGCAATAAAGGAATCATCACTTTGTTTATTGTTCCAAGTAAAACTTGGGCAATCAAACAAAGAATTGCCCTCAACACATTTTTGAAAATCACTAAGCCCATTCATTACTGAGGGACTGATGGGGTCTGCTTCAAATGGAGACAAAATAGCATTGAAGTCCCCAACTACCATCCAAGGAAGGTTACCTACTGAGATATTGATGGCAGACAAATCAGACCAAATATTCTTCCTATGGTTGAGATTATTGGACCCATAAACACAATTCAGTAAAAAGAAAGAAGAGCAGTTCCTAGGGGACATCTCTAAGTGGAGCAGCTGATCACTAGTTCTAAGAATAGAGCACAAAAACCTATCTAGGTTCCAGGCTATAACTATCCTAGCATTCGAAGCCTGGTTACCATTACTGTATGAAATCTATCTCGAAAACATGGAGGAGCAGACATAGTTCAAGTAAGAAGGAGACCTAATCCTAGATTCTATCAAACAGACAAAAGATACAGATAAACTCCTAATACAAGCTTTTACTGCTAATTGTTTTTTGGGACTGTTGAGTCCCCTAACATTCCAAAAACTAGATCCATATCACAAAAACAGAAACCAGAAACACAACCTACTTCTGTTTCCTCCTAGATTTCCTAGTACTTTTCACAGTAAAAGCCCCCTCTTCCCTGCCATTAATACCAGAACTATTAGTGGCCAATTCAGACATAGGAGAGGAAGGAATACCTACCTAATTTGCAGCAGACGAGTTGGAGTCCTCAAGGTCTCCACACAATTCTTCTTGCAATTGATGATCCTGGCTGTGAAGAGATAGACTCCCAGCACTGCTTGCATCTTTATCTTCTTGTATATTTATCTCATTCAGAAGAATCTTCTGTTGTGCATCTTGACCCTCACGTTGCTCATTACAGATCTCTGCTGGTCTACTTTTTTTGTTGCTAGGAGTACCTTGCTCTAAGGTAAGTTCCTGCTCCTCTCTCTGCTGCTTAGGAGTGTTTAATTTCTATTCCTTTTCCTTCTCCAGTTCTTGTTATAAACCAGTCTCAAACCTTCTCGCTGTAGGAGCCCCTTCCTTCTTAAATGCATTCTGCACAAGCCTCCATTTATACTCAATTCTAATTTCCTTGAAAATTATTTCACCCTCCTCATAATAAGTAGCCAATTGAAAGGAAGAGGGCCAACTCTTCTGCAGTTCTAGCTCCACACATATCTGTGCATACACAATCCTAGACATCCTTGCCGTCTGTGTATCCATTAAAAGGGGTTGTCCCACTACACTTGCAATCCTTCCCAGTCCTTCGGTATTTCAATATTCAACCGAGATATTATGAAACATAGCCCAATCTGGGGCATACTTGACCTCTTCTTGTTCCCCACCATTCAGACTCCACTTTCGAAGAAACAATGGCTTCCCTTGGATATGCCAAGGTCCCTTTTCCCAATACCTTGTTCAATCCTACTTCTGAGTAAAACTTAAACAGAAAATTGTTTGAGCTAATTATGAGGGTTTCTTTTAGTCCGAAATCTACCCAAGATTTAGCTAAAGTTCTCTGCACTACTAGAAAAGCTGCTCTTTTGCCTATGAAAAAACCAATCAGAGCTAACCTGTAAATAGTTTTGTTTCAGATTTCACTTTTAATTGGTTGTTTTTTCGATACAAACTCTTTTTGTTTGTTTGATATTTTGATGTAATGTTACTTATTATAAGATGAAATTTTAACATTGTAAGTACTTTTTATTGTTTTTAATTTTATGTTTATATGATCTTTTATATATCAGTTGTGATTAATATTTATATGTCAAATATGTAAAAAGTAATATCGATAGAAATTAGTTAATTATTGCTATTTCAAAATTATATTATTATAATTTTTAGAAATATGATTAAAATAAAATCATAAATTATACAATATAATATATTGATATTATTTTTAAATTTTAAAAAAAATTAAAAACTATTTTATAAATTTAAAAATTACTTAAAACAATTTCCTTACTAACAAAATTTGGCACCAACACTAGTATAAGTCGGGAGGCAAATCGTGGACATAGGTGTACCTCCCTCACCTGGATCACTCTTACTGTCTATGGTTCTCAACATTTTTTTTTTTGATAAAAGGGAAACAGCTAGTACAAATTACATCACAAAACTGAGAAAACAGACTCCCGCTAAATCCTCTAGAAGGATCATGTGGCACCTGATGGGTGTAGTAGTAAAATAAGTAACGGCATCTGCCAGCTGCTCGGCATAATGAACAAGCCAGTCGGCACATCTGTTGCTCTCTTGATACACATGGCAATGAACAATAGTCCAGTTCCTAGTGAGCAACAGATGAATGCTCCGAACGATAGGATTGAGAGTCCTGGATTGTCGGTCTGAAGAAGAGAGGACACCAAACACCGCCTTAGAATCAACCACCAGTTCGATACGTCGAACTCCCAGATTTCACGCTAAGGTGAGCCCGGTAAAAACCCCCTATAGCTTCGCTGTCATTGAAAAGCACCATCCAAGATTCTGAGTTAAGCCCCTGAGCTATTGGCCAGCACTATCCCCCAAAAGGCCGTCGGTAGTGGCCGAAGACGCGGACCGCTTACAGACTCCATCATTATTAAGCTTGATCCAACCGGGGGGAGGTTTGCTCCATCCCAGGAGTTGCTCCCGTCGCATGCTAAATCCAGGAGAACCCGCGCGATTGTGCCATCTAGCTGAGGAGGGAAGCTGACCTGCATAAGATAAAATAAGGGAGAAATGTAACATCCCACCCTCAACGGGAAGAGTAAAATAGTAATTTGGCATAGGATGAGAGTGAATGGGCTTTATTAGGACTGTCCATGCATATTAGTATTGATACACAGTGAATTTTGTGCACATGAAATAACTGTACATGCATATATGACATTCCCGATTTTTGTGCCTAATGTAGTTTTACTGTGATTAATATGGTTCTTGTATTTGAAAAATTGTTCGGATTGCGCCATTGAG
>JANSVB020000438.1:285955-309201 GCA_025504935.2 Erythroxylum haughtii | reverse complement strand
GGATGCTGGAGTAGCTTTCATGGCAGTGCTGTTGTACTTCTCAGTAGGCTTGGAAAATAGAAGCTTGACTTGGTGGGTTTCAAATGGTGAACATTGTGATCTAGCAGTTTGTCCAACAGCCAAGGGAATTGCGGTGGATGGTTGTCCGGTTAACTGACGCTCTTATCATTCTGTTAAATATGTCTGTTACAAGAAAATGTTTTATACCAATGATTAGCTAGTTATAAAAATGCAAGATCCACCCTATTTCATACCCATGGAGAAATGGTGGCAAGTAATTGTTTCACTTGTATATGTGAAATATGTTATATTTGCATCGCTAATATAGCGATCAAGCAAATCTTTAGAATGATCGGGAAGCAGTGTTTAACATATATTCAAGTACTTCAATGAGCAACAAATATGATTTTTAATTAAAAAAAAATTTCTCCTCACCAATGGTATTACTATTATTAGTTATTACCACAAATTTAAGCCATGATAAAACAACGTATATTGTTGAGAAATACTCAAGATTTGCATATTCTAAACATAATGCTGCACCTACAAGCAGGGAATATTAGCTTACTTGAACAAAAATGTCAAGACAGAAAAGATATGCACAGGAATGAAAAATGTACATAAAAATGTTAAAAGTAATTATGTGATCTATCCTTCAATTTGTGTGCAAGGATATGATTTGAGCATTCCATCAATCATGGTGGCCCATACCTTGATGTTCACAGGCATTTAAACTGAAAGCCACTGATTATACTCATCCATCCTTATTATAAAGGTGCTGGAACTGGAGGAGCCACCTCCACCATATGCCTTCATTTTCAGATAGTGAAAAATGAACTCAGGAATTGCTTTCGGATTAGTAAATATAACATTAAACATTTAAACAGGACGCATACTTTTGCAACTTTAGATGTATCAGTGGCACTATCAATAGTCCTCAAGCACATCTTAAGATTATGTTTCTGCCAATAGACAACAGCTCTGATGGGCCTGGCATAATTTAAGCAACCACTGTAAGACTGAAGGGAAAAGACAAAAAGTTGCAAGTATTTTATCCGAATAGGGTGACACATTGTTTGACTGATTAGTAAACTCGACCTAACTTAAACTACTAAAAAAGAGGACCACACTGATGCAATGCCTCAAATACCTAAGACCAACAGTAGAGCTCTTTATGCTAAGTTGTTTTCCAATTTCATCACTTAAGGAGGAGTAGCCATCTGCTCTAACTCCCTGAATCAAGAGGGAAATTCTGGAACTTGTTATTGTCCAAAAAAAAGAGAGATACTGTAAGACCTATTAAGGATAAAACAAAGACAACCACAGAAAATAATTTCTGATTACCAGGCACTCGCCATAAAATCCTCTACCAAGCTGAACTTTGAAAACTTTGTCCAACAATTTACTAGCAGCATCTTCCCTGGAGGATATGTAAGACTTTCCCTTGGAAATTAGATCTATAGCATTCATCGCAAGTAACTGCAAGAAGGAAAAATTACAGAAATATCAACACTCAGAAGTCGTCTGGGATAATGATAAGGATGTGAAAGAAAAATCTAAATTCCAAAATGCTTGTAACTTCTTCAGATTCTTAAAGAATAACAAAACAATAGATGAGTTCAATCCAAATCAACCTCTCCATAAAAATGCGGGTTAGTGATGCAATTCAGCGTAGTGCGCTTTTCATTAAGTCCCACATTGAATGCTCTAATATCAGGCAAACTCCATCTTCGAAGGTCTACATCTTCAATGTACTTAAGAACCATCTCGACACTATCCCTATTTTTCAAGTCCAACAATTCATCTCCTTTCCCCTTATCATAGGCAAAAAAAAAAGAAAAGAAGAATAAATCTCAATATTTAACACCACACCTCAAAGCCACTGATATCAAACTAAAATCACAACAGGCAAACTTACAGAACCAGATTTCAGATTAACAAGCTTGCTAGTGAAATGCTCATACACGACGTTAGAGCTACTCCTCTCAACATCAACAAAGAATTTGACTTTCTCTGGTAAATCTTCAATAGAAAAAACCATCTTTAAGGCGGACTTTCTATGATCAAAACCTATCACCCTATAGACCGAACAAACCACAACACTACATAAGCTACATTGCCTTGTTGGGAACTGATCGCAACATATTTGAGCCGAAGAATTTAGCTTACTCGCACTTAGATTGCCGCGAAATTGCCGAAGCAAACCCAGGCGGGCCAAGAAAATCAAGGACATAACAGCTTTCTAGCCCTTCCATTCAGAAATCCTCAATCCTGATAACAACCCAGCAGCAAAGTTAACATCTTTTTCTGTTTTCAGGTCTAAAGTAAATAGCTTTAAAACATCTTTGATAACAAAAGCTAGAGAAAGAAAGGGTATGGCAACCAAAAACCTGAGAGGTTCAACAGAAGAGAAAGGCAGAATAAGAGAAGGAATACGGCATCGTAAGTGGAAGAGATGAGCAAAGAGGGCAGAGAAAGCTCCTGAGAAAGATGGGTAGTTGTAGAGCACCAAAGTTGCAGTCTTTTCTTCTCTTGCTTTCGCCATGAGTTCCAACGCCGCGTCTGATCGGAACTCTCTAGCTCCATCGCCGTGGATCGAGGGCGCCGGTGATAAGAGAGCCCTCCATTTTCTTCGGAAGTACAAAGCCATCAAATACTGTTCACATTATTTTGAACGAAAAGTTAAATATATAGAGTTTTGACTGTTTAAATTAGAAACTTTTACAAGTGCGAGTATCAGAGATTGGATTGGGTTGGATCTTAGGGTACGAGTTTTTGGAGTAAAATATGTGTGTCATGTCCGGACGGGCACGTGGCCCTGGTATATGTTGTCCTATGCTTAATAAATTAAAACCCCAGACGTGGAAGTTGGATGAGATATTTTCCTCTCTTCTTCTCTGCCCTTTTATGGTATGTCTCCAAGCCAACGTTGGACTTATTTCCGATGACCACTCTTTCTTCAACCCTTTTACTGGCAATTGATTAGTTTTGCTTTCTTCTGGTTCTGTTCACCGTCTTTGTGTTTGATGCGCTGTAGAGATAGGTCCTTAACCGGTGCACTTGTGCATCTTTTTATTGTTCATATTACATCAAGTTTAGGGCTTCATTTTGATGTTTTGTTTTGCCTTTGCAGGTTTTTCTTGGTCGGTTGTTTCGTGGTTGAGGTGCAAAGAAGCCTCTGTGGTTGTGATACTTCCTTTGGTTTCTGTTCTTAGCTAAAACGGCTGTTTTGAAGAGCTAAAACATGGTTGCTGCATACTTGGGTAAGCTTTTTTGGTGTGTACAGTTATGTCGAGTGGTTGCTTACAGTGTTCTCTTAATGGATTATGTAAGACAGAAATATTTGGACTTTGATTCTTGCTTCATTTTACGTTTCTTCCCGTTCTTTTGCTCTCTTGACGATTTTGGAATGTCAAAATGGAAAAGGAAATGATTGAAATAATTTTCAGCTGTTGTATTGAAATTTATTACAGTGTTTGAGAATGGAGGTGCGAATGAATTATTTTTTGTCACAGCTGTGAACCTGTGACAATTGGTGTATCCCGTATGCTCTATATTTGCTAATTCCAAGCTGCATGCACCAATTTCCAATTGCATTTCCAGATGTTGCCCTAGAGTATGCTCCGTGGTTCTGTTTGCTTTTATAATGTTCTTTCTCCATCTGTAGATGGTATATTTATCTGGGCAACTTTTTCGTGCAAGGTTATAGATGTTAAACTATTTTACTTTCATCTCTTTTTGGAAATTGATTATTGTCTGCAGACTTGGTTGATTGAAGTGTGTTTCATTTGCTTGCTTGGATTTGAAGATAGATCTTCTCTCAGATATAAAAATACAAGATAAAACTATTTCATATGTTCTTCATCAAAGGAAAGGAAAAGAAAAACCTCAACAACTAGTTATTGCTCTTACTTTCATTACTGTCAACTAAATAACACTTCTTATCTATTTTAACAAAACAAATATGCACTTTCTAAGGGTTCAAGTTCAGACTTTAACATTTTAGAAAATTATGTTTCATGATAGATATGGGTTCACACATAGAAATCTTCAGATTGTTTTTAGAGTTCCTTTTATATTTTAGAAAGGAAAATAAAAACGAGTCATAGATCTTGGTTTACTTGTCAATATGTCCAAGTCTTTAAGTTTCTTTCTTGCTCTTTGAATTGAATTGATGACATTTCTTGATACTCTCCTCATTCGCTGAATAAATTCACTCCAATTAAATTAAGAGAGCGGAAATAAGGCCAGGGCAACAATATCAACAATATGCTTAATTGAAATATTGTCCTACGATTTTAATCTATACTTCTAATCTAAGTACAGATCAATACACATTTTGCTAAAGAAAGTGCATATTTATTTGATTTCAAGTGGCATTTGAAATAAACGATAGTGCTAAACATCTCTCTTTAACTAAATTGATAGATATAACTGCTAGTGTATGATGTTGAAGTACTTGATGGTTGAATTCAAACTTCATCTCTTGATAAACATCCAAATGGAGAATATTTTATCATTTCTCTATATAGGTTCTTTCTAGTACACATACAGTTCTTTCGACATGCAACTGGGTATAATGCAGTTTGTTGGGGATGGCCACTCTATTATTTGCCTTTTAAACTCTCATGTTACCTTTTAATTTTCTTCACTTAGATAAACAACTTTATTTCTTATTTATACCAATATTTTTCTTAGAACATGAATAAATGTACATGAACAAACCTATGAGGAGCATGTCTGATGTAATGATGTTACATTAATCTAAATGTCTTTGGTTTTTATTATTGATTTCTTGCTGTGAGATAGAAGTGTTGAGAGTACATAAAAGTGCAAGGAGCTTTATCAAATTCTGTCCTTTTGTATCAGCTTTACAAGTTACAAGCTGGGAAGAAGCACTAGAACTGTGTATGTTACATTCCACTAGTGTGTGCATTGAAGAAAGTGTAAGAGGTTGAGGGCAGATTTGAATCATGAAAAACTTTTAAAACATGGAAGAAGTATTAGCAAAAGCGTGTAGAAGAAACTTTTTCAGGAAGATAAAACATGAGACTTGGGGTGGTTTTCATCTTCTTTTATATATGAATATTTTGGTCAATCGGGTAGGGCAATGAATAAGTGGTTGATGTTTAAATACCACCATGGGTCCCAAATTTCAAGACACGTGGCATGCCTTTGGTAGATTGTTCTTGAATTTAACAAATCAGTCTTGTAGACAAGTAAAATTGTTGGATCAAATAGTTTATTCCTATTAGATTGTGGTCTACTAATTATTGAATTGCAAAATTGTTATTTTCAGAAAACATCAATCGAGATTGTGGCGGCTATTCAATGTATTGCATTGATTGTGTTTCTAATAGATAGGAACTTTGAATCTGGAGAAATAACTAGGTTGATTCTTTGATTTTCTTGAACAATTTGTTTTATATGGAATGTTTTAACTAGAATGTAGGCAAAGTATTTTCCCCTTTTCCTGTGTAATTCTAGCTGTTTCAGAATAGGATAAACTTTACTTAAGACTTCAGCATTATGTGTTCTGGCACTTCATCCTACTTTGAATACTTAATTCATTGACTAAATGTTGCTAATGAAGACTAAAGTTGAAGGATTATATTATAGCCGTGATTCAAAGTGTTTTGGGTTATCTTGACACGAGACAAATCTCAAAGTATACATCCAGAAAATTATCTACAAAATCTTGTGTTTCTTGACTTTGTTCTGATAGGACTAAATAGTATCAAGGACCATAATTTGAAAATTATTAGGACTAGGTGCAATTTGAGAAAATAATTATTGTGACCTTGATTATACATTTGCTTGGGCTAATTCTATCTGATGGATCCTTCCAGCTCAATGGCAGCTTCTTCTGTTAAGTAAAAGAGCTTAGGCCCTGTGGACAGAGTAGGCCATGGCTTTTGGTTACTATTCTGTGAAAGTGTGCACGTGTTTACATAAACACCAAAAGGTGGCTGCACCTTTTGTATGCTTGTTGTTTTTATCTGCCAATTTCTATGCATTTCTAATACTTCTGTTGCTATCACTTGCCACTATTTGTTGATATTATGAATGCCATTAATACATGACTTGTGAATTGGAAAGTGAAGTGTATAGAATTTCTGTACTTTAAGAAGTCAATCTAATATTTGCAGAAGTAATTGAAAATCCTTGTTACAGGGACTTGATGATACACGTGTGACTAGATATTTACTCATAATTGTTCGTTGGACCACAAGTAACATATTGACTCATATGCAACAAAAATTGAGAGTTATATGTTTTTGCTGAAGCTTCACATTGGGAAGCAAGATTTTGAATATAATTCTTGCTTCGGACTAATATAAAGTGCTGCTTGAAAGACTCAAAAGATAGAAGTCTCTTTTTTCTCCTCATCACAATGTCTGCCTACTAGCAGTCACAAGAGTAATTCTTGAGTGTACGCACTTGAAATATAGAAATCGTGAGTTGAAAGCCTCAACTATCATCCTTTATCTGCTGAGTACACCGAACTGGCCTTTGTGCATAGATTTCATTTGTGAAGATCGTTTCTGATCCTGACAATGATGAATTATGAACGACGTGCATCTTTAGTGAAAATCAGATACTGTTCTTACGGCTGTTGTTTCTTGCCAAAAGGCATAGTATAATGTTCAGGATGATGTAAGTTGAAAACTTGTGATTGTATATTAAGTCCTTATTCTTAGTTTAAAGTGTAAACAAAGAATTCTTGTTATGTTTGTTTATTGGTGGGGCAGGTATTGTTGTCTCCATACGATTAATGCGGAGACAACAATAAACAACTCAAGTTTTACATGGATGAATAATGGCATATTTTCTGGTGTATAACTTTACCACGTTGACGTAAATAACTCAAGTTTAAAATTCTAATGAACAAATAGATGCAGGTTCCTTATGTCTGCTACAAGATTAGTAATGACATATACTAGTATTGTCATGGTTTTTTGTAGTGAAGATGGTATTGTCATGATCTGACAATGTTTGCCTGTAATAACTATATTTCCCAAAATGTAATGGATCTTATAGAATTTCATATGTACATACTTCTACTAAATTCATTTGTTTGTTTTATCTATTTGTCTGCTCTGAACTCTCTTTAACGAGTCAAAGAATGCACAATGCTAGTGGAACATTAGTATTGAACTTATGCTTATTGTTTACGATGCCAAACAAATCCTCACTAACACAATGATAGTTTTATCTCCACAAACATTTCAATCTCAAAGATATAGAAAAATCTAGTAACATCTGGAACCTTCCTTTTCTTTTTAGTTTAGGGAACATGAAAGCACCTGTTCAAATTGAGGTTTCCACTTATTGAGTAACATGCTGGTCTTTGATCATCCTGCAGCAATCTTGGAAATCTATCTAGCAGACATTTGTCATACCAAATATGACAGCCCTGTTGTTGAAAGCAGTCCTAGTATCCGATGAGAAATCACCTTAGATGAGCTCGACCTTTAAACTATTAGGAAGTTGCAGGCATGATAACCCAAGGATGCTCTATTTCAGTTGTAATCTGCATAGATTTAGGAGAACATTCTCACAAAAGATATTAAAAAGAATTGTTTTGAACTGGGCTCCTACATTTCTCAATAGAGTGATAGAACGCACCCCAAGTTTATTGGTTGTGCTGCTACTTTGTTGTTCTGGTGTTGTGGCTGGCTCAACTCAAGGTGAATAGGGATGTCCACATCATATTTGTTGCTTAGAGAGTATGGTGGGTGAGGACTAATATTTGCTTCAGCAACTCCATACACCTGGGTCAAAAACTCTGTTAAGGCATCTATGTGCAGAGAACTTAATTGTCTTCATCAGATATAAAGATAGACAACTGACATCCTTTGATTTAGTTATGCATACTCCTGATATAGTCATATGCTTGACTTTGGACTGCTACTCAACTGTGATTGTGTGATGTCTTCCTGTTGTTATACAAAAGTTGCATATGTGACGAATACAGTGAACTTAATTTGTACCTTTTTACACAAGGCTGCATTTTCTTGATGTATGATGTCTACCTTCTTATGAAGTTCTAGATTTTCTTGATAAATCAAGTTTCCCTGCATTCAGTTCCATAAAAATCAAATTGAAACTTTTCCCTTATAAATGTGTGGACTATGAAATTAAAGGTTGGGAAAGACCTTGTGCTTCAATTCTTTGATTTCATCGGTTAAAATCTGTTCCTGCCAAAAGAATGAAAAGAAAGTTTGTTGCCCGAGGAACATAGTTCTGTTATAGGAAATGAAGTTTGCTACAGGTACAGTTTCCATACCTTTCTTGCTTGGATGCCTTTCAAGCTCATCTCTAATTGGCTTTCTAGGTTCTGCAGATCCTTTGTGGTCAAACCAGAGAGCTCTTCTCCCATTAGTTTCCTGTGTCAAACTTTTTTAGTAAATGCTCGGTAGGTTTTCCACAATTTAGGCACTTCATAGATTTTGTAGACCATGTCATGATGGATATGACAACATTCATTTTCATCCATGGGCTATTTAGCTTTCTTAGAAGAGTGCTGAAATCTTCATCGAGAGCTTTGTGATGCTAGTAATCAGTTGATCTAGCAATATCTACATGCTTAGTTGTCAATAGACAGTAATTTGTCAACTGGAAATGTAGTACTGAAAATCTAAAATTTGTTTGTATAATGGCCAAAAGAAGGAGAAGAAAGTTGAAAAGGATTAAGAAACTGGAATATTGGGAGAGAAGGGGAAGGTTCCCTGGAAGTGGTATAATGATCCTGTCACAGTGGAATAGCTGAATTTAATTTGAAAGCAAAACTGCTGTCTTGTGAACTATGGAAGCTTTCACAATTTGACCTTTTGCACATCTAAATACATGGAGGTCCTAAACCATATTGTTGAATTACCGTAGCAGAGTGACCAAATCCTCTAGCTGGACAGTATACAGACCTATAAGAGCAGACACTGTACTCAAAAGTAATTGAGGTCAATTTTGTAAACCATAACTAGTGTGGTGATCCCGAACCCTGTTCTCTCTTCTGATGCAATAACATAAACTTCTGTAGTTTTCAAGTATCTTCATGTGATTTAATGACTTTTGATTCATAATGATGCTCTCTTGAATGGGGATTCTTTTAGTTCTGCTCTTCTAAGTTAAGCGATGGTGAATTACATCTGCTTTATTTATTTCACTGTAGGATTATTTGATTTTATTCTTGCCCTTTAAGACCTTCCTAAGGTCTTACCTTTACAAAACAGGAGACGGAAATTAAGAGAATTAAAGTGATCAGTTTCTTGGGTATTATAGCCGCCATGTGTCTTCTAGATGGAGTGTCCAAGGGGATGAATGTTGAGATTCATAAGTCAGTTACATGCATATGCATATTTGGGTTAGTGGTAAGCCAGATTTGGTGAGTAATGCTCTTGCTTATTACAACTCTAAAAGTGTAACCTACACTATCTCTTTTTGTATATCATGACAATCTATGTTGAGTCAGCTACCTATTCTTAATTAACAATAACCATGTAGCGGAACTATCTGAATACTATCAAGAATTTAAAAGGACTGTTACTAACTGTTATCAATCAATGCCATGCGCATGAAATTAAGGTTTTTTCATTAGTCATAATCCATGATATATAATTTAGCCATAAAAAAAGGTTGGTTGGAAGAGTTGGAGCATCCTTGGATGAGGCTTTTTGCAGAAGTCAAAAAATAAGCGGATTCATGTTAATGATAAGCATAAACTCTGAGGGACCATGTAGATTTTTCATTTAAGAATTATGTATGCTTTAATACCAATAGCTGTGTTAAAAGATTGTGTTGAGTGGCTTATACTACCTATGATATTCTTGCAAGAATTGCAATTCCTTCTTCAAGCTTGCTGCCTCCCTTTGCCAAAACTAGTGTGAACAAATAAAATTGATTGCATAAGAAGAAATATCAAGAATAAAGTAGAACTCAAGCACTAGGTAAGTCAAATATACTTGCACAGTGTATTGATGGGGAAAAGTACCACATATTGCATTCAAATGTCTTGCTATGACTTTCAAAGATGATAACTCTGATATATCCTCTGGTTTTTTGAACCAC
This sequence comes from Erythroxylum haughtii, assembly GCA_025504935.2. NCBI lineage: Eukaryota > Viridiplantae > Streptophyta > Magnoliopsida > Malpighiales > Erythroxylaceae > Erythroxylum > Erythroxylum haughtii. The sequence goes on along the minus strand of JANSVB020000438.1, from coordinate 299,133 downwards.
GACATCTGTTTATGAACTTTTTCATATGTTTTTTTTCCTTTAGCTACTGGAGAAAAAGTGTTAGAAAGTGAAATTCATGCAAAGTTTTTGGTGGTTAATTATGTCATTCACCCAAATTTTTACCCTAGGCTAAGTTGGGAACATATAAATGATGCAAGGATGACCAAATTTTTGGTCATAATATATACGATTTATTCCTAATTAATCTTATTTACTACTTTAAGTTGTTCTTTCTCCAAGTTCTAGTACTGTTTTAAAAAATAATTCAATCCCACATTGCTTTTGACATTAATGAACATATCTTTGCCTAATGTAAATAATAAAGTTAAACTAATAAATTACTAGTCTAAACAATTACTGGTATTCATATTCAACTGGATGATGTTCTACTCGTGCAGAATGATCCCACCAACTACTAGCAGAGGCTGTCAGCTAATGTGAGAGCAACCAATTACTGGTTCAAACAATTACTTTGGCTGTATGTATAATCAAGGGGTTATAGGCGACTTGAATACCGGTTGGCTGAGTGTTAGGTATGGAAGTCAGTATATGCCAAACTTTATGACATATTTGGAGTTCATCATTCCCTGGGATTCAGCTTCATCATTGCTACATCCCACTTGAGAAAATTCATCAGACTAGATTGGTACTTGGAAGGTGAAGTTCAATAGCAGGAAAGTTACCATTATTGAGGTAAATGCACCCAGAGTAAACTACTGGTAAATTGTGTGAAAAGCTTGTATGTATAACAGGGTTTTGGCTTTTAATCCAAGAACTTATGCAGGAAAACCAAATGATTGAATGACAATGATGCAGCTGATGGAGTTGCCATGAACTGAACCAAAGAGAACCTGCATAATTGATGACTATTTATCTTATCTGTCTGTAAGCAGGTAATTAGTTGTAATTTATTCATTTTTTGTGTAACTGTTTATTAATTTTCTATTAACGGAGCCTTCATTAGAATGTAGATTTTTTCCCAACAAAATAGGGTACAAGTTGATTTAATAGGGCCTTGCCAGGTACTATCCACAGACTACTAAATGGAGACCAATTATGAGCCTCCCTTCCCTGTTGATCTTACAATGTTTACTTCTCTTTGATGCTCGCATGCCTCAGATGATATCTAATGTCAGCCCGTAACGAAGGGAAAGTTTTGAACTAAAGTCTCCCCTTTGAACTTGAACCAATTTGTACTAATTCAGATTACTCTGTTGTGTTCCAATTCTTTAATCCCCTACGTGACATCTTTCGTATCCTATAGCTATGTCTTTTCTATCTTTGTTTGACTCAAGCTAGAGTTAAATCTATCTTTGTGAGGTAGCTCTTTTACACGATGCCAACCATTTAAATGTAAAGTAAAGAAGACTTGAAGGTTCCTAGTATATATTTACTAGTTTTGATTCTTACTAACCATAAGAAGCTACTGCCGTTCACATGTGTATGCAAGTGAAACACTTGAGGAGAGAATCTTTTAAAGGGATCTAAAGGGAAGAGGAATTTGCAAATAGCTTATGTAATACCTCAAAATGCTATACCCAACAAAAGCAAATTTGAGCAGAGAGTACCTTAATTTCTGCAGCAGGATTTAAAAGCTCGGTGTGCTCCTCTTTCTGTTTGTTGTAGCGGTCAATTACTGCCTTCATACTAGAAACAAACGTACAACAGTAAAACACATTTGGTAAGATGGTGTGTAACAGTGGTAAACAAGACTTTAGGTGCTTTACAAGGAGCCATTGAAGCAACTCGAAACTTTCAACACATTAGATTATGACTCATTTCATTTATTTGTGTTGCTCGTACTCTTTTTTTTTTTCTTTGGTCATCTACCCCTTTAACACCTCTTTTCTAAAGACAACTAAAATCTTGAATTCGAGATGTTTTGGTGTTGGGACGCATTGCTCTTGCAGGCTACTGAATAGAATCTTTGATAAAAGGCGTCTATATCAACGCAACTATTGATCAAGTCAACAGCTGCGCCTAAATGCATATGTGTCCGAGTGATATGTCAATAAGTATGATGCGTTAGTCTTCCATACTAATGGAAATGAACTTGTTGGATTCGTACCTTCCTCCCATCCAACTGACTCAGGCCTCGGATACTATGCGAGAACAAAGGACTTCTTTCCACTGGACTATCCTTAATCAAGAAGATAACGAGTACCTAAGCATTAATACATTACATGTGATTGCTGTTACGCCTATCGGTTGCAACCATTATATGCAATTACATTGCTTACATCGGTTCTTGTTGGTTCCTACGTCAATGCAGGCATTGGTAAACAACGTAGTTTCGAGACAGTCATGCAGGCAGCCTACTGTGTATTCAATAGACTAAACAAGTCCTTTTCTTCTTGTGATCACCGTGATAATTATGGCTTGTTTTTTCAATTTCTTATTTAATGGCTTTGTTATAAAAATATAGGTCTACAAATTTTGAATTATAAATTTTAAATATGTACAACAACTGAATGGGAACTAAATCAAAGGTTGATTACTCTTTTATATGTAATTTAGACTGAAGATTAAGATCATTACTTCCTCAAATTTTTTGTGAATTATACTTGTCATTAATAGTGTTATTTATGATCATGATTTGTGATAGTTACGACCTCCAATGACCGCAGTCATGGTCTCACTGCAATTTATGTACACTAATTGATCACTTAACATGTTCGTGACTTGAAACTAAATGGTGTTTTGTCAGCTCAATAGTCCTACACGTCTACAACGATAAAGACAGATCCTTAAAAGTTTCCTACTAGATTCCTTTTCGTATATACAGCTACTTATGTACACACAACACTCGTACTATCAAGTGTCCATTAAAGGGCGTGAATAGTATAACACACAACACAACTTCTAAACGCTTTCTTAGATTTACCAAGTCCCTTTAACGCTTCTCTATGTCATCTATTTTATTAGAAGGAAACTTATTCGAAACCTTTAAAATACAAGAAATATATTGTCAAATTCTAAAATTTTAAAGTGCTCAGACTGGTATATCTAAACTCTTATCAAATTGAGAAGCCAATCTATAGTAACAGTAAAAGAAAATAAATATTCAATATATTAGTTGATATTTGTCTATAAAAGGAGGATAAACGAAAAAATTAAGGATTCGCATGGTGAAACTGGTGATAAAGGAACCTTGTTTCAGTACCTATATATACTGCATTTCATTCATAAGCGAAAACTAATGATGAAGGAACCTTGTTTCCATAAAGCATTGGAAAAAAAAAAAGTGAACGTTACTAAAATCTAAAAGAATTACATTATCTCTTGATTAGCTTTTACGAAAAGAATCAAGTTAAAAGCATCATACTTGAGTAAAGAAATTGTACTCTTGATGTGAATTAAAGACTTAAAATCCTAAACTTTACATTATTGGCTTGCATGCACGTCAGTATTGGCCATATATGCATGTCAATCACATTTAAGAGAAAATAATCTACAAGACTAAGGGAAAAGAAGAAAACATGCATGCATCATCACCAGGTTTGTTAGAATCGGGTAAATTTGCATGAAGGTATAGGAAGCCTTATCCTAATTCTATTTACAAAGTAAGACGAGGGAAAAGATCTCATTTTCTTTCTTTCTGGAGTGGGCTTTCTCCATCGCAATTTGAACATAGGCATTCTCTTTAGGAATTATTTTGTGTAGTTTCTTTAAAGAAAGTTTAAGCCAACATTTTAAACAGCTGTTTTTGTGAGAGATATTCTCATTATAGGTAATTAACTAGTATGATTGAGAATCAATGTGGACATTATTGAAGTTAAACACTTCAATAGCAAATTCAATCTTCAACTGCAATTTAACAACAATATCAAAATATAGTTAAGCTAATACATTTAAATTGAGTTGAGATATTAATCCCTATTTAATGGGTTTTTTCCCACGAGAAAGATAAAGAGATAGAATATTAATATCAAGAGCTAATTAAGAAACGAGATATAAGGTTTTGAAATGTGATTTAAGAATTAGAAACTGTTGCAGTAATTTTAAAAGATGTGTGTAATTGTGAAAAATATGGTTGTAATTGTAGTAATATATTTAAGCACAATCGTAATATTGCAAACACAGCGTGTAATTGCACTCTGCAATTTAAAACATTGAAAGGGAGAAAGAGAGAGGAGAGGCATGGGGGGTGTCCTTACTTCTTATTGCAATTATGTATCGCAGCCTACCTACTAGACATGACATATGATAAGAACCTGGCTAGTGAAAGCCAAGTTCCAAAGAATATTGGAACATGTCTATGTGCCTGCTTCTTGAAGAATTTGTTGCCTTACATTACCTAGGACAATGTCATTAACTATGATAGAAGTTATAGGTGTTCTTTATTCAAGATAAGTAAAATAAGAATCACTACTCCATACACTGCCTTGAATATCCTACAGAAAATTCTATAGTTGTCTGCAAGTTCAGTTATCTGAGTTTTCACTAATTCCCAAAATCATCAAAGACCACTAGATTTTCATGGTTGTTTGATACAACCAACGCTTGTCAGAAATAAAAAAATTTAGCTACTATCTGGGATCTCTTTGGCCGAATGGAAATTAGATTCTTTAAGCTAATATATCTTGTTACTGGTTCTCTTTCTCACATAAATATAATATTCATTTTTGGACCCTCTACTATTTTTTGGTCGACAGCTCTTGCCAGCTTCACAATTACCAGAGGTTTGTCTTGATCACTTACTAGCTGATATTGCATTAAGACATACCCAGATGCATCTACCAATGTTTTTTTGTGTGTGTAGATTGCAGAATGACCTTTGATATGCATTAGAAAGAAGCAACATAAAGATATGAAACACTACCCTTAATAAAAAAGATACCCTTTATTCTATGTGATCCTAACCCTAACTAGAGACGGTAACCTGAATTTGCTTGGTATTATTTTCACATGAATCATACGAAACTCTATTTATTAGAAAAGTGCTTGGAAGAGGAAAAAACAGTAGAAGAGGAAAGACAAAAAAGACGGTAGGCCCATACTTGGATCAAACACGTTGACAGATACAAAAACCTCCCATTAACAATCACAAGTAGAAGAAATTAATAAAAGAACATTTTGCTCTATATGGGGGTGGTGTTAACTGAACTGTTGATTCTGGCTGTTAGTGGGGAGAGAGAGAGAGAGAGAAAAGAGAGACTGACCTGGTGCTTGCATAATCATAGAGCCTGCTGGTACTGGAGAAGATGATAACCCCAATCTCTGCATCACAAAGAATAGAAAGCTCTCTTGCCTTCTTGAGCAACCCATTTCTTCGTTTTGAGAAAGTCACTTGCCTGCTTGTTGAGTTATCGATCCTACGGATCGCAATCTTCCCTCTACCCATCTTCGCTTCTTCTGCTAAACTTGAATACTTCTATTATTAGATCCAAGGTTTCAATTCACAAAAGAATCAATTTGTATAGATATTTTTAACTCAAACGAATCATAACTTCCAAAAGGGAAACAAATTTTGGAAGAAAGGGATAAAACGATGCTAAAATTGGTGAAATACAGAAGACTAATCAAGACCAATTTCAAGGTCAACTCTCATACACAGAAAAGGTGATGAAAAGGAAAAGAAACAGAACATGAAAGCTTACTTCTTTTGAGCAATGGATTAGATAAGGTGTAGAGGTTGAAGCTTCTGTTTTAGAGAAAAATGCTTGTGAAGCAAATATCTTATGATCTTTAAATGGAAAGCTGAAGCTGGATGTGGTTTTCTTCTTTTCCTCTTTGAAATCCCTCTTTTATAGAAGAAGATGCAAAACCCTTCAATTTGTTGTCGAGTTGAAGCCCTACCTGTGCGAGTATAAAATGTTTTTATACTCGCACTCCCATAGAGACAAGTCTACTGGTGAATCAAAAAAAGCTTGCTGACCGTTGCCCCAAAGAAGGGCAATCGGACCGGACTCTCGATTGAAAAGCTGCTGGTACACACGTCGCTTCACACAAGCGAGTTTCTATAACTCATACTCGAGCGACGAGGCTTCAAATTATCCTCGTACTGTCGGAGAGTCCCCTGATTCGCCAAACCTAAATAGGAAAAGTGTTGTTTGTCTTATAGATCATCGACACGTACTTTTACCAAACCTAAGAGGATCATTTATATATGTTTTCTTAATGGTTTTGCTGCTATATTTTATTTATTTATTTATTTTGGCCTACCTCTCACTCATTTCAAATGAAATTTATAGAGTTCTTTAGTGCTTTCCATGATAAGGTTCTTTTTTAGAAAGAAGTTAATATTTTATAGGATAAATAAAATAAAATATTCCTTAATCTATTTTCCATCTAAAAATATAATGATTCCATTATTATGGTGGAATGGTCGAAGTCGAAGTCGAAGTGAAAGTACTTAATAAACAACGACAACATTCAGTAAAAATCTTGCTAACACGTAAAGTTTGATAATATAGAATCTTATCTCTGTGTAATATAGAGATTGTTTTTAAGAATATACATTATTTAATGTCATCTACTAATGGAATGACATGTTTATATAACTTTACTAAACTATATATCTTAATTTGATTGTATCTATTAGTGCTTAATTTTAACCGTATACTGAGTGTACTTAAGTTTTCCTCTCCATTATTTGCTTTTTAGATTTAAAAGAAAAGCAAAAAGCTACATGAAAGTTAGCTCCCACATTCGTGACTTAATAATGGACACTTCTCTATCATTAATATATACTGTAGTTCTTGTTACCATCTTTAACAACTAAATAATTTGTTGACTTGTTGGTAAATTTTATGTTGAAATAACTACATTACATATGGGATGACCTAATGTATATTTTCTAACTAAACAATTTAATTTGATTCACCAAATAAGGGTCATTGGATCAGGTGGAATAAAATATAAAGCACTCCTTAGTTGTGGCAATTCATAAATTTGAGCCTAACCTCAACCGATTAAAAAATACCTTATATACATTTATAAATCATTTTGACATTCTTTACTTGCTTAATATGAAATACTTGATAGTAATTTAATGAAGAAAGTTTTATCAGGTTGAAACCCTAGTAAAAATAAATAATGTTGACAAAGGGGTATGATTATTCTAGTTATAATATCAAATTGACTAACTTATATTTAATAAAAATAAAAAATCACCGGATTATTTTGTGCTTCATTTAAATTCTCCTTCTAAAAAATTCAAATATTTAGAGTTGATTGTGAACGCAATGGTTTCTTTTGAATTACAAGTTGTCTTAATAAGTAATTAGCTTCAATTTTTGGTACAGGAATTAGTTGGTTTCTATGATTAATTTAGCAAGTGACACACATCAACTATGTAACAATCGTCAATCGTATACAGACTTATGCCTTTGTTTGCTTTATCCAAAGAAGAATACATAAAAATCGCTTTCACAAATAGTTGTCTGATATATATTAGTTATGATCTTTTGGTCTTGTCCATGTCTCCTGGGAAGTTAATACATTTTATGGATTTTCTCCAAATGTATTATATGTCCCTATCCCTATTTGTGACAGAGTGAGATGGAATTGCTGGCTTGTCTTCCAATAGAGATCAATGTCTAACGAAAAGATGAAAGAACTGGCTGTGGCCAAATAGTGAAAATGTCCAAGACAACTCATGTGAAATACTAAAAAAAAGTAGATATAAACAAAGGTAGGCAACCACTAAGGCAAAATAGGTGCCATCCCTTTATCTCATCATCTATATCTTTCTTTTTGATTGAGGGTTGAAAGTTCAACAAAATGGCCGTCAGTGCAATTCTAAGAACATAAAGAAACAAAAACAAAGTAATCAAAGAGAGGAAGTACGGAGATATAGCAAGTTGCATTACTAGTATAGGTAAGTACCAATTGATTGTATTTGAACAAGCTCAAAAGAGAATCTCCTCCCATCCCCATTAGTTAGTTAATCAATTAATTAAATAGAAAGAAGGTTGTCATAGCATAAATTGACGAAACGAGAACTTAGTATATCTACGCGTATGATGATGCGATCATATGTCTGTTAAATATTACAACAGTTCTCTATGGGTACGATCTATTGGCATCTTCAAATTGGAAGTGCTTCATTTTTTTTTATTAATCCCACTCCTGGAAAGAAACATTTTTATGAAATAATAGTTAATTTCTTGATATCGACAATACGGTTTCATTTTTAATTTCTATAAATTGTAGATTAACGTAATGCTAATAAGCAAAGTCTTACTTAAACTACCAGAAATGCTTTGAAGTGACTGCATCCAAGTTCCAATGGTTGTTCAAAACGTGCGTACAATGTTAAGAAGGCATAGCAAAGGATTATTGAAATGGTAACTTAAACGCGGAACAGGCTGGCAAGGGGGTGATGTCATGGATTACTTGTAAAAGCCTAACCTTTTGTTTACAGACGATTCTTGCAGTGATTGGGGCATTATATCATTCTCGGTTTAGTTAATTACTATCACAAATAAAGCTACTTGGAGTCTTTCCCTTTAAGTTTCTGCTTATATGATTGTATAGAGCTAAACCTTGGTATAAAATTCAGCTACTCGAGATAGGCATTTTTTTATATGAGTGTGTTCGTGTCTTGGAAAAGATATGTTATCAGACCCACCGAGAAGAAAATAATTGTTATGTTGTGACGTAAATTTATGATTTTTTTTGGTATTACAGTTTTGTAGAGTAATTTAACGTATATGATTAGGTTTAATGGTGATAAACTTAATCATATACTCTTTTATTAAGTTCCAAAGGACTTTAATATGAACCACTGTCAGGGACGGATCCAGAAATTTTTTTGAGTTGGGATAAAATTTTAATGAGGGCAAAATTTTATTTTTTATAGGGGCAAAATTTTATTTTATTTTTATAGGATTAAAACTTAAAATAATAAATTTTTTATGTGAAAATTTTTAGAGACAGTGGGGCAAGTGCCTCCACTTGCCCTATTGTAGCTCTCCCTTACCACTGTCACATAAAATTTTAATTATAATAACAATGCTTGTACATTTGTCCCTAAAAAGAATTGATTAGAAACTGATAATTATACACATTTTATATTGAAAGCTAATTAATTCATAAAATTTATTCTTATAATTCTTTTGCTAAGTAGTAAAACCGCTTATTTTTATTAAAAAATAGAAAAATGATTTTTAAGCAATTCCCTATATATATAAAATTTTAACTGCTTTGCTTTAGTTTCTAACAAGAGTAAACAAATTAACTTCTTGCCAGTCCACTGGTCTTAACTGGCAAACAATATATTGCTCTGTGTATATAGTTCAGTTTTGGTGAATTCGTCAAGTTCTATTAGTTTGGTGAATCTATTGGTGAAAGAATGATGAAAAAACATAAGGCAATTGTCGACTTCATGATCAAAGATTTAATCTAAATGTTGGCAAAGAGAACGTACTGCGCTATTACAAAATTGTTAAAAGTGTTTTCTTTTCTTTTTGGTGATTTAAAATTGTTGAACAACTATTGTCTTTTGGCAAGCAAAAGTGTTGGAATTTGTCACGGAGAAATTGGAATATTAGGTAAGGTTGAAATATCTCATGTTTTATGCAAAATTTCGAAAAGAACGCCTTCATGTTTAATCAATGTGAAGGTCTTTCAAGCCTAGATCATTGGTCATTCATTGTAACTCAATCCTATTATAGCAACATGATCCTTGAACTTTATTGCTGACATGTCTTTATTTAAAGGATCAACTATCATCAATTTAGTGCTAACATGTTCAATGATCACTTTCTTCTCCTTAACACATTCCCTTAAAGATAAAAACTTGATGTCAATTTGTTTATTCTGACTACTACTCTTATTATTTTTAGCTAGAAAAATAATTGAATTGTCACAATATATTCTCAATGACCTATAAATGAAATCCATGAGTCTAAGACCATATAGGAAACTCTTTAGCTATACATTTTGTGATGTAGCCTCAAAACAAGAAACAAACTTAGCCTTCATGTGAAAGTAGCATTCTTTGGCACTCTTCTAAGATATTGCTTCACGGACAAACATGAAGATATAACCTGATGTCAATTTCTACAAAGGGTTCTTCTAATGTATCATTTCTGGGTCCAATGGTCTTTGATCCTTTGAAGGTATCTTAATACTTTCTTTGCATCTCTCTAGTGATCTAATTGTGGGTTATTCTGATATCTATCTAACATTTCAACAAGAAATTCAATGTTATCTCTTGTACAAACCTGAGCATACATTAGGCTTTCAACAACATAAGCATATGAGATGTTTTTCATGTGTTCCCTTTCAAATCATTTTTCGGGCATTGGTCCAAATTGAACCTATCTGTTTTCATAATAGGAGCTACAATAGGTGAACAATCTTTCTTTCGAAATCTCTCTAAAACTTTATTAATATAGGTTTCTTTAGACAAACCTAAAATCTACGGAATTTGTCTAGATGAATCTTAATTTCAATGACATAAGATGTATCACTCATGTCTTTCATTTCAAAATTTTTAGAGAGAAAATGTTTTACATCATGTAGCAAACTTCTATCATTGGTTGCAAGTAATATGTCATCTATATATAATACAAAAAGCAAAATTTACTCCCACAAACTTTCTAGTACATACATTGGTCCATGATATTTTCTTCAAAACTAAATGATGAGATAATATCATAGAATTTCAAATACCACTGGTGAGATGCTTGTTTCAATCCATATATGAATCTTTTAAAATTTCAAAAAATGCTTACCATTATTAGAGGAGATGAAAACCTCTTCCTCCATGTCACCATTTAAGAAAGCTATTTTTACATTCATTTGATGCAATTTCATGTCAAAGTGAGCAACCAATGCCAAAATTATATGAAGTGAATCTTTTCTAGATACAAGATAAAATGTATTTGTATAATCGATTTATTCTTTTTAAGTGAATCATTTAGTAATGAATCTTGCCTTATATATCTCAATGTTGCTTAATAAGTTTTACTTTGTCTTAAATACCCATTTGCAACCTATGAGTTTTGCTAGCTTAGGCAACTCAACAAGATCCTAAACATCGTTATTCTTTATAGAATTCATTTCTTCCTTCATGACATTGTATCATAAATTTGATTCATTGCAATTGTGAAAAGGTTTTAGGGTCATTCTCAACTCTTATATTGTAGTTAGATTCTTGTAAATCTACAACATAATCACTAATAATAGCTGATATGTTAGAATAAGGAAATCAACTATTACTAGTGATTATGTTATATATCTACAAGAATCTGATTACAATATAGGAGTCGAGAATGATCCTAAAATCTTTTCACAAGCCATGAGTTACAATGAATCAAATTTATGGTATAATGACATAAAGGAAGAAATGAATTCTATGGAGAAATGGCCTAGAAGTCATGTTTAAGTTAGATTTAGTTTGATAAGAGACAAGTTGCATAGAATTATACCAACTATAATTTTCATATCAATATTAAGAGAAAAAAATGTAATCTTTAAGAAAGATCTAATTGATTATTGAAATCAGTTGCTCTTGACTTTTGAGGATGTAGGTACATCCAATTTGTAAAACCTTATTAAAAATATTCTTGTGATCTTATTTGGTTTTCTATACTACTTTATTCTTGCTCCACTTTATTTTCTAACATTGGCATCATAATATATTTAAGGAGATAATGAATTCGATTGTAAGATTTTAATTAGAGAAGTTTAATGAAATTGAAAATTTTAGATAAAGAGTGAAACACTCATTTGTGCAATGGTGTATGTTACAAAGTTGTAGGAGAATAAACTGGAAGATATAAATAAGCTTGACTACAAGGACTATCACGTGCAAGCGGTTAAAACAATTCAATTATGTTTGGCATGAGATTATATGCTACATCATAGAGATTGCATTTATGGTGGGGATATGGAAGAAGTTGAAAAGTCGATACATATCAAAGTCTCTCATAAAAAAGTTAAATTTAAAGTAAAGACTATATAGGTTAAAGTTGCAAGAGGAATATATATGAAAAACACGTATTAATATATTTAAATAAATAGTCAATGACCAACTAACACTTTAAAAGACTATTGCTAATGAGGGTAAAGTAATGAGTTTTCTTTATGCTCTTTTTTATGAATATTTGATGACACATTAGGTAAAAGATAATTGGTGTGAAGGTTATCATCGCTACACTATTAACTCTTTACTAACAGAGACAGAATATTGGTGAAAGTTCTTAAGATGAAGAGTTGTATGTAGGGGAGTCTAGGATCATAAGAGGCATCAAAGTGAGAATAGATAATCTAAAAGTAGTTATATATACTAAGGGATAGACTATACTAAGGAGGGAAGGAGGGAAGGAGTTTATGTTAAATTGTATTTAGAAATTTACTCGCTTGTAATCCCATATATCTTGGGATCAAATCTTCTATACCCATAATCTTGTGCCAACTTTGTTCTCTAAGATCTCAGTCACATAAATATGTGGGGCCTAAAGAAATATGTGGATGAGATCATAAGGAACAGAGTTGACACAAAGTTATGAGTATAGAAATTCTTGTCTCATATATCTTAATCTTGTTGATACATTTATTATTTAAGCGCTATAGACTAACACATACTTTTAATGGATTCCATAAAATTCTCAACACTATCTATTTTAGGAATGGTTGATTTGATGGTCTCCATTATCATCATTGGCATAAGCAATAAGCTTAGTACATTTAATCTTTCCTTAACCTTAAAGATCTAGAACACCTAAGTGAAATTGAACTTAGTCAAACTAATCAATAAGATTAAGCCCATTGAACTTTGTAAACAAAAATAGGAAGCTTACAAATAAAAAGTAGAAGAAAATGCTGTAAAATATTGGTCAATGCTCAACTATTAATGCTTTGAAATAAAACATACAACACATATTTAAATAGACAATAAAAAGTACATTAAAGTTTTTTTCCTTAGGGTGATCTAACAATGTACGTCAATAAATTAATATAGTTGATGATTAATTAAACTCTAATCAGGCATATTTTTTGGGGGTTAAAAGTACTGTTATGAGTTTCGCACCGTACCGACTCAAAACTGATACGGTATTTTAAATTTTGATACCGGATTTGAATACCGGTCAGTACCGGCCGGTTTTGGCTGTACCATCCGATATGTAAAATACTGGTAAGTACTGAAAATTTTAAAAATTTTGGAAACTTTTTTGCAAAATTTTCAAAATCTCCCGGCCTCCTTACCTCCTACCTCTCCTTCC
>JANSVB020000438.1:166888-181499 GCA_025504935.2 Erythroxylum haughtii | reverse complement strand
GAATCTATGGCACCTTAAAGGTGGTATATCAAAATAAGTGACTCCAATATCGTCCAGACCGGTCAGAGTGGCGAGACAATCCGCACATTTATTCCTTTCTCAGAAAATATGGCGATAAACAATAGTCCAATTTTAGTGAAGAAGCTCCCGTATTTCCATGACGAGAACTTAACGCAGTTGTTCAATCATACAAAGTTCTAGTCATTCCATTGACTAAGGGGAGACCGGAGAGACAAACATACCTTTATTTGCGGATTGATTTTACAAGTAACCAAAAGTTCCGTACATGAAACATCTAAGGCTGCACCAAGATAGCCACTGGACGTAGCTGCTGTCGCTCGCTCGTCGTACCATGTATCTGAGCAGAGGATCTATACATATACAATAGTGAGTATAAAGGAAAGTTTGAAGCTTTGTCGTTGCTCGTAACTTTAGGCATTGACGACCATAACCTGTGAAACTCTGTCCCACTTTAATCGTATCGCATTTTCCGTCCACATGCGTTGTATTTGATTGTTCCAATAATGTTTTGGCATCTGCAAATAATGCAGTAGGATGACCAAATCTCTGCTACTGTCAACAAGTGCACGAGCTTTTACGCTAGACCCTGATTTTTATTCCTGAATGGAATCATGTAAAAGGGTCGGGACATAAGAACACAGAAGAATACTATTACGTACAGTATGGTTATTGTTTCTGTCGTGGAGACGGATAATAAAATATAAAAATTTTATATCTTGCAGTATTTAGTTACTGACCTAATTTATTTTTGTTATAATTTTGGATAACAAAAATATAAATTTTTTGTTCCTTTTAAAATCGAATGATAAAATTTATTGTCATTATCTCCGAAATAAAATACATAAGTAACTTCTAGAAATACCTCTCTTCTAACAAAATCACTCACTATCTCTACTCTTCACTCCTCATCTCTACTCTTTGTCTGTATTAATTATTATTATAAATATTGTACTTATTATTATTATTATTATTGTTATTATTATTATTATAGAAAATTAATTTTCTTATTATTATTTTTATAATCATTATTATTGATAATTAATTTGCTTATTATTATTGTGATTATTAAGTTCCTCATTATTATTAATTTTCTTCCTCTTCTTCTTCTATTAATTATTATTATTATTATTATTATTATTATTATTATATGAAATTAATTTCTTATTGTTATTGTTGTTATTATTATTTGTTAACTTTTTTACTAATACAAATCATTCATTTTAAAATAATCAATTAATTACATATTTCTAATCATATTATACTGCAGGGGTATTATAGTCATTGACACTATTTTTATGTCTGCTCTGTCTCCAAATTTTTGTCTTGTTCCGTCTCTGCATATGAAAGACAGTAACCAAACACAACGTAAGATTCAAACTATGATGGTCACATATAAAAACAAGAATTAAGATCATAGAATAAATTTAAACTAATCAATAACTAATCATATATTAATAATTAAAGTATCAAACATAAACTATATCCCTAACCCTCATTAGGGATTTCACTACTAAACGTAATGAAATTCAAACAAAAACAAAACAATCTTGTCATAAAAGAAAGGAAAGAAGAAAGAGTTAAAGAGAAACCCCAAATTGCTTGTAACTGGAGATGAATCTTCCCTCAATCTTGCTCTTAAGCTCTTTTTTATGCTAGAAAAACCTAAAACGAAAATTCAATGAAAAGCGGCTTCCAAAAGCTCAAAAAGCAAAAAATCTCTTTGAAGGCTCTCCTCCGAAAGATCTAATTAAACTTAATCAGAATATTTATAAGTTATGGTTATATAAAAGAGTCATAATGTAATTGAAATTAAGTTTTCACAAATTATTGGATTCCGTATCATTATTTAGGTACCTGTTCATTTTCCCATACTAAAGCTGATTAGGTTCTGGTATAAAAATCATGTTTAAACAGCTAGTAACTAACACCTATCTCACTCCTATATTTGACTCTGGTTAACTACTGTTTCTGTAATCCTCGATATCTTTGAACTTGAATTGATTTCTAATAACTTCTACAAAGTTGTTGTCCATTATGTTTAACTTCTAATCAACTTTAATTTCTTATTAATAAGAAAATGTTAAAAAATGTTGCACTTAAGTTTGAAACTTAACCTCTAATTATCACCTATAAGTTAACGAACTAAATACGAGAAAAATCATCCAATTCAATAATTTAGTAAAAATAATTTTATTTAATAATGTATTTAATTTTTTTTAATTAAATTAAATTAATAATTATTAATAACTATAATTAAATTTAAAATATCTTCAAAATATATATTTCTAATGAAATTTGATTTAATAATTAAAAATATTTTTAAAATTTTTAATTACAAATTATTTATTTTAATAAAATAAAATAATTTTATTGATAATTTATTAATAAATATTATATAAGAAATTAATATAAATTTAATTAGTAATTTATCTTTAAGTTTTATTTAATATGTAATTATCATTAGTAATAAAAATATAACTATATTGATATTAATAACTAAACATGTTTTTGTTCTTATTTGAAAGAAAAACAGAAAATAAAATCTAAAAACTATAACAAAAAAACAAAAGTGAAACAAAAACGACTTCTAAATTTATCATAGGTTTAAAAATCATCTAATCTTCATTTCTCCGATAAATACGCAAGCAAAAGTTAAAAGGTCTTTTGGTTTGGTTGTAACGAGTCAAAGAGACAAGTCGATTAATAAAGGAAAGGAACATGGACAAACAAAATATTCATAATTAGTATAGCAGGAGTGAGAAACTGATTAACAAATCTTCATCAACTCCTTATGTCTAGCAAAATTCCTCTCTTCCTTCCTTCTTTTCAAGTGTAAGAAAACCATTTCAATCGATTTTTGACATATTTCTGTTTCTTTTTATCTTTATCTTTTCATTTTTTAAACCAACACATTTTTATTGTCTCACTTTTCTTAGCATTAATTACTTTCTCTAATATTTATCATTCTTGTTCCATGATGACAAAGGATTGTGATTCTTCAAAAAATGACCAAAATGTTGTTCTTTTGACTCACTTTAATTTTTTTGCTTCCAAATTGTGCTTAAAATGACATATGAGTTAAAATAAGTATCTTAAGCAATTTCATATCAATAATCGCTACTTGTTATGAAATAATTTCATAATCAATTAAGCACCTATCAATCATGTCACAATTCAACATCTTCATCATGTTAAAGATATCCACCACTTGTAATGCCAAGTTTGAAGATGTTAAAACATTATAAATGGAGGCTTTTGAGTTTTTTTCCTTACCACCTTAGTTTATGAATTCTTAGCTAAGGTTTCAATAATCTCTTTGACTTCCTTGTCAATTTCATAGATATGGTCCCTTTTGTAGTTATATCAACCAAAATTTGATATGTGAGCATGACGCCTTCACAAAAGAATTGTATAATCGATTCTAGTGTATTGATGATATAAACATTGGCTAAACAAGGCTTTATATCTCTCTCAACTTTATAGAATGCTTCTGTCTCTTTTGTGCAAAACTTTTAATTTGCATCCTCAGCTTGGTGGTCTTATCTAGAGGAAAAATTGTAGTATAAATGTATCATATATGTGATCCCACTCCTTAGAAGAATTAATCTCAATCAAAAGCAACTAGATCTTTATTCGATCTCTTATGTGATAATGAAAGCATCTTATCCGTAACTCATCTTCAGTAAGGCATTTAATAGAAATGTCTGGATTGCCAAATATACTTATTTTATAAAGGTGATGATATCTTCATTAGGCAATCCATTAAAGGTAGGTAGTAAGTGAAGATGGACATATTTGAGCCTATAGTTATGTGCCCTTTAACTCAACTAGATATATAGGGGATCAACATTTATAATAAGTATCGAAATATTCCTTATACAAATTCTTCATGGCTACTGTTACCCAGTACAAACAACAACATTATGTTGATTTATAGCTATCTTTATTCTCCTTCTTACTTTGTTCTGTGTAGGACCACTAGATTTTAGGGTCAATAGGAAGTCAATTGTCTAAGTTTTCATGTATATATCTCCCCTTGCATCAACAATTTGAAACAAATAGAGGAAGATAAAAGAAAAAGAAAGCTATAATCAACAAATAAGAAACTAAATACTCCCCAACAACTGTACTAAAACCTTGATCGATCTATTTGTAAATGCACATAATCAATTGTAGCAAATTATAAAATCTGGAGTATTTCAAAGTATCGATCCCATTAGGATTATAACTATTAATTTTTTTTAATCCTAGCTAAACAATAAAATTTAATTAACAACATTTTTATGATAAGTAAGTTATTTATTAAACTAAGGAAAGAAAAGTGATTAGATATAAAAGGAAATTAATTTAAAATTATAAGGCTTCAAGATTTACCTATGAGGAATTCCAATCATTAAACAATATCAAAGTTAAAATAACAATTAACATAAGGTATCTATGCCCTCTCTCAAAACATATAGGTATTTCTAATTAGAGAATTATCACCTCTAGGAAATATAATTAACCTTAATCAAATTCAATAAGAACTCTTAATAATTATAGTCTGGGGTATCTCTTCCTCTATATCTAGAACGTTTATTCTTTCAGTGTACAATTTATACTTCTCCTTTCAATCCTTCATATAATCCCTAAGATTAAATATATAATGCTCATGTATAAATCTAAGAATTAAGATTAAAGAGAATAAATTTAACCTAATTAATAACTAATTATGCATTAATAATTGAAATATCCAACATAAACTACATATTTAACCGTACATAGGGATTTAGCTACTAAACATAACGAAATTCAGGAAAAAAATCTTATCATAAAAGAAAGTAAAGGAGAAAGAGAATAAAAAAAGATATCCCCAGTTTTTTAAAGTGGAGATGAATCTTCCCACCAATCTTGGTCCTAAACTGTCCTTGATGCTAATAAAACCTAAAACAAGAATTTAATGAAAAGCAACTACCTAAAGCTAAAAAAATCTCTAAAGACCACAAAAGCTCCAATTAAACCTATTGTGATCAATTATAAGCTAAGATTGCATAAAAGAGTCATAAGGTAATTGAAATTAGGTCCTATGCATCCTCAAATTACATATCATGAGTCTAGTGTTTGTCCATCTTCCCATACTAGCATCAATTAGGTTTAGGACTAAAATTCATGTTTTAATAGCTTGTAATTGGCATTTGATTCAATCATATGTCTGGAAATGATTTACTACTATTTCTCTAACCTTTGACACCTTCAAACTTGATTTAATATCTAGTGCTTTTTATAAAATTATTATCCATTATATTAACTTCCAATTGGCCTTGATTTCTCCTAAATCAACCCTAGAGAAGTTGCACTCAAATATGAAACTTTGCCTGTAATTATCATTAATAAGTCAATGTACCAAATACGAGAAGAAATCATCTAATTCAAATAAAACATGATTTAAGAATGCTAAATATAAGCTAATATAGCCTCTATAAACATGCAATATATTAACTTATTAATCATTAAATAAATAGCTAGGATAAGTTTTGAGAGAATAAATAGTCAAGATTAAAGCTAATGAAAGATCAAATTGTGGTACTTTTGACAAAATGATATTAGGAAGAACGTAAAATGCATAGGACAATTCAAATAACATGCCTATAAGGTTAAAACATTGGGCATGAGACCTGGGTAAGGAAGAAGCAAATTGTTTTTTATTTTTCTAGCGTTTTATGCCTTTGAGTCACATTGCTTTAGAGTATTTTTTAAAACCAAATTAGTTTTTAACATATGATTTTAATGATAACAGAACATCGTGATACTCATGTTATTTATCTTTGATGATATCAGTTAAGTTAACATGTAAATGACCAAATTCAATGGAAGGATAAAGTAAGCAAACATGGTAATTGGATCACTTAAACAATCAAAGGATGGAGAAAATAAACCAAATGGAATATGTGATTCAAGTGAAGATCCAAGAATAAGAAGGAATTGAGCACATCGAGATTTAAGTAAATCATTTTATTCCTTTTTGCAACCTTATCTTGATTATTTTAATGAATTAGGGGCCTCAACCATTGCTTGATCAATTTTCACTTGGAGCATACTACGTATACTTTACCATAATCAAGACGAAATTCAAGAAGTTATTAGAGCAAATGCTTTTACTTATTCAAAACATTTGTGGAGAACTTCTGAAATAATTTTGGATCAATTTTTTTTCAAAGTAGTTTGTTTGGACCTCTGAATTAGCTCAACAATTGACCAATATTAGTTTTTTAGTATATTGGTTGAACAATGTAAGTCAACCAATGTCTCCTAGAAGAAAGTAAAAACACGTAACATAGGTTTGTGATAACATTGGTTGAAAAAGGTCAAATAATGTCAATGCTACTAGTCATTGTAATGGCTAATTTTTTTTTCTAATGACTTTTTAGGTTATTTTGTGTATAAATAAACTACATATGAGTTGTAGGAGGTTACTCTGGCATACTAGAGTGTTACTTAGAGTCTTGATACATTAAAGAATGTATATTTGCATTATATAACACACACCAATGTTCTGAAATCCGGACTGGTCATCGAACCGGTGGCTTTACTGGTCACCGGTTCAACCACCGGTCGAACCGGTGTGACGTAATAATTATGTAATAATTATATTTAATTATATATAATATTAAAAAAATTTTAAAAAAATTCAAAAAATAAAAAATTCAAAAAAAAAATAAATTGTTGGACCGGTCGGACCGGTTCAAACTGAGTCAATTTGTAACCGATTTTGAAGATTAAACCGGACCAGACCACCGACCGGTCACCGGTCGGACCAGCCGGTCCGGTCCGAGTTTGAAAACACAGACACACACTGAACCTTTATTCATTGGTGTGAGTAAGAGAAAAAAGTTTTTGAGTTATATACTTATTGTAATTGAGGAGATTGCTTAGGATATACTTTTAAGGGTTCTTCTTGAACTTGAACAGGATTTATAAAGAGTTACTCTTCACCTATATCAAAGCAAGATAATTGTAAGGTTTCTCTTCACTCGTGGTAAAGAATATGTTCTATTGAAGGTTAGTATTCACCTACTAAAGGAAGAAGATAATAAATTTATAAGTGGAGCTTAAAGAGTGAGCGTAGGTCAATGCTTATTAAACTAAACTATTATAAATCAATTTTGTCTCTCTTTCCCTACTTTCTTTAATTATTATTATGATCATTTTATAAGTATCGTTAGATTATGAAATTCATTTATTTGTTTACAAATAGGACAAAAAAAGGTAAAACATATAATTCACTTCCTCTTTTATATGCTATCTAGGACTAGAAATTGGTAGCAAATCGTCTCATTCATTATATATATATTTTTAGAAAAATTTTAAATAAAGATCATTATGAAATAATTTAATTCTCCTTTTATTCAAGATAGCCAATGTATAGGTAGACCTTTTTTCTTTGGAGGTGACAATTACATATATTAGAAAACTAGGATGAAACACTTTGTTTCAGCCAAAGGAGTTAATCTTTGGGAAATTATAAAGAATGCTTCTTATGTTCCAATGAAAATAATAATTTTAGATAAAATGGACACTGAGGTACTAAAGGATGAAAGTGAGCATAGCAATAATGATAAGAGATTCATTGCATTAAATAGCAAACTGGTGCATATTTTTATTTTGTATTCTTAGTATAAATGAATTTAATATGATGTTTATGTGTGGAACCAACCATAAGAGATGATACACACTTGAAATCATAAATAAGGGAACTACTTAAATAAAAGAGAGCAAAGTAAGCTTATTAATGCATTACAATGAGTTATTTTATATGAAAAATATGCCAATTTCTATTATGTATACTTTTTTTTTTGGATTCGAGGAAATCCCGTAGACGGGCCAAGCGGGCACACCTCTCGAGGGCCCAACTTCTACCATGTATACTCGCTTCATTAATTCTCTTATTTAACCAACTTGATTGAATAATAGGTACAATTTTTATGTAAGATCATTTCAAAAAAAAAAAAAGACACGTCCTTCTCATTAATATAAGCCTCTTTATCATCAAAACGATAAGAAACAAGCTAATTATCATCCTAGGCCTTATGAGACACAAAGAAGCATGACATTTACTCAAAATCACCATAGGTCAATTTTTCATTAAAAAAAACCAAGTCATATGCTAAATAATTTGTTAGGTCTCATTATGAAATAAGGAGAGCTTCATACCTTACGCAAATCCAAAAAATGGCCAAAAATTCATATAAGCCACATTTTTATAAGTATTTGTCACATGCACTAATGTTACTACGAAACTTTTTTTAATTCTTAGTAATATAAGTAATTTAATATATGAAATATCTAGTTTAATGGAATGGAAAAGTGAGTAAAGGAGTCAATTAAAACAAATGATCAAAGGATTACAACAATGAACAAAATAGAGCACATATATATTTTAAGTGAAGAACCAAGAATAAAAACAAATTAAACACATCAAGACTTGAAAAAATCATCTTAATTTTTCTTGTAACATTATCTTAGTCGTTTCAATAAATGAGGGATTCAATTATTACTTTATCATTCTGCACTTAGGGAATATACATATAATTTTTCATAGTCGAGAGAAAATTTGAGAAAGTTTTAAAGAAAACCTTCTTTATGTATCAAAATACTTTCAGAAAATTTTTGAAATGATTTTGAATTAAGTTTTTGTCAAAAGAGTGTATTTAATCTTTTAAAGAACTTAACAAGTTTTACAAACTTACTTTTTGAGCACTCTGGTAAACCAATCTATTGAGTGGTTGACATATATTAGGTTTTTAGATATATTGGTCAACTAATATTGTAAATGGTTGACCAATATATGTGTCGTGAGTTTGTGACTATGTTAAGTGTTTCTCTTGACCTTGAACAAGATTTTTAAGTGGTTATTCTTCACCCATAAAAAAGATGATTATAAGGGTTATTCTTTACTGTGGCAAAGAAGATGTTGTAAGGAAGTTGCTCTTCAACCGACGAAGGAAGTAGACAATGAATTCTCAAGTAGAGTTTGGTAAGTAAACATATATAGGCCAATGATTGTTTGGTGGAATCGTTATAAATCAAATTTTATCTTTCTTTCTATATTATCTTTAATTGTTATTATTGTTGGTTAGTGATTATCATATATGAATTTATTATAATCATTTGTTAAAAAAATTCATTGATTAATTTTTCAAGTAGGACAAAATAGTTAATATACATAATTCACTACCCTTCTAATATACCATATGAGGTCCAAGTTTCGTGTTTTTTACTGCATTGATCATTGTTTCAAATTTCCCGTGTCTCATTATTAGACAAAAACAATGTCATTTTGTAATTGCATATGGTATATGAAAGCTCTATTTTAAATATCAATTTTAAGTAGAACAAGTTTAACTCTTACGTTTATCAAATGCAATCCATAGACAGCTAGTAAATGGAGTAGTTTGTTCAGCATACTTATCTCAAAACTTTGAGGACAAATATTAAATACTCGATTCCCTTTTCATTATCTTAATTTGATATTAGCAAACACAATATTTAATAACAATAATTAAAAAGAACAAGTTGGTTTTTTTAGTTAAAAAAATGCATATCTCCTGAAATTGTACTACCATACTTTTTTTTTTTAAAATTAGAAGAATGAAGCTGCTACTTTGTCATGATAAGGAAAGCAAGCCCCACCTTATCCTATTTCAGTATTGGCGATATTTCATTTTTTAATTGTGACCTTCAAAAAAAAAGAAAAAACAAAACACCTATATATATATATATATATATATATATAAAGAAATTATACTCATAAATTAAATAAAAGATATGACGTGTGCATACCGTATCCTGAGTCTGAATTAACCGACTAAGCAGCCTCGATTTTATCGCCGAGTCTTCGTTTTCCAATATATACCACGCACCAGGTGCCTTTTCTATCCGTCTGTGGTCCCATTTTCATCCGGAGCCCTCATTACGTGCGCTAGCTACTTGCTCTGTTTTGTCACCCTGTACGCGATAGACCTTAGTTTGATAAATATTCCCTTTCTTGCAGAGTCCCAAGGGATCCCGTTTCGCTGCATCGCTTAATTGCAATGTTATTGGAAAAAATTGATTCTTTAATAGCTGGGACCGCATTTCTTGAGACCTGGGACTCCGGGTAGAGGGTTTTGGGACTAATGTCTTTGGAAACTTTGATCTCATATGCGTGTTCTGCGTAGTTTTTGTTTATTTGTTGTCGTTTGTTCGGTTATTGAATTGTATAAGAGGGTTGTTGAGGTTGTTTCTGGGACGTTTTTGATGGATTACGCCTCTTGTTTGAAGTTCTTCACTCGTGGTGGTGTTTTCGGTGGTGGGCTTTTCATTTTTGTGCTTTTCTCGCCGGTTTTCAATTTTTTGGGTTTGTTTTTGATGTTCCTTGCGGGGTTATGGTTGTCGCAGTTTACTTCGCATGGGAAGGGTTTGGTTCAGTTCTTATTTCTTGTTAGGGGAAAATCAAGGAGCTTGAGAAAGCGGTTTTGTTCAAAGAATGTTTTTGATGGAGTTTGTGATTCAAAGACTCCGCCTTGCAAGTGTGGTTCGTTGATATTGTTGGGGAATCCAAAACCAAAAGTCGATGACAATTCACTAGTACAGAAAGAGGTTGTTAATCCTGATGGTGACGATTCTGATGATGATTATGAAAAGGAACGTTGCGTTGAAGATGAAGAATTTGATGTAATGGCGTTGAGGAGAATGGTGAAGATTGAGAGGCTGAAGTCTATTATGGCTTATGCAGAACTTGAGAAGGAGAGAATGGCTGCTGCATCAGCAGCTGATGAGGCAATGTCAATGATTTTGCGCTTGCAGAGGGAGAAGAGCTCGTTGGAGATTGAAGCTAATCAGTATCGCAAGTTGGCAGAGCAGAAGCAAGTGTATGACCAAGAAGTGATTCATTCACTGGAGTGGATTATAATGAAGCAGGAATCCGAGACCTATGCATTGGAGGAGAAGCTGAGGCTGTGCAAGGAAAAGCTCAAGGAATGTATGAAGGAGGAACTAGTCCAATTTGAAAGTTTTGATGCTAGCTTGAGCTCCATTGACTCAACCATGGAAGATGGTATTGAAGAAATGCTAGATATTCATTCAACCATGGAAGATGATGTTGAAGAAACGATAGATATTGATTCAACCATGGAAGATGGTCTTGAAGAACTGCTGAATAGTTAGGTTGACATCACATCGTTGACATTTCAAGTGTGTGTAGAATCCTGAATAATTTTTCATGACGGTTGATAAAGTGATTGACTTTATTTTGAGGTAGTCTACTGGTTTTCCCTTCTGTAAATATACTTGATCAAGGAGTCCACCGGAAATGAATACAGTTGATACCTGCAGAAGCAGTTTTTTTGTATCCAGTGTTGTTGGCATTAATTAATTTAGAGCTATTTGCAGTAGCTGTAAACCCTTGTTTTATACTACCGACTGTTTGTTTTTTTATTTGGGTGGTTAGGGGCTGGCAGTTGGCTTGACAATGTGAATGGTATGGTCCATTTCTACTGCCTTCCTGAGTGGGATTTAAAACTTTACATGCTGCATTACATGTTCTCATACTTCATGAGCTTGATTTCTTGTTTAGGAGGCTTTATTTACAAATTTGAAGCATCAATGGAAAAGATTCATCAAGTCCTCGTAATACTGAGTTGAAAGCAGAATTTCATTTCAAAACTTCCTTGGGATATTACTTTGGGATAATGTTATTTTTTCACCGATAACTAAGAATGGTGAACTGGCATCTACAATGGTTTAGTTGTCACATTTAGTTGTTATCTAAATGAAATTCTTCAAGGAATCCAAAATTTCTTGCCTCCTATTGAACACTCATTTAACACAAATTTTGTTGTGAGCAAGTTGCTCCATTTCTGCAGTTCCATATTTCAGGCATGGGAGATTTGAGTGATTAGATGAGATGTTATTGGATGCAACAAATACTGTATGTTAGGACTGATGTGGGTGAGGATAATTTAGAAAAGGGGGAGAATAACAAAGAAGGGTATAAGCCTAGGATATGGAGAGTATACTCAAAGAGAAAGAAAGAAGGTGTAGAGGGGAGTTATTACGGGCTGAGTTGGCAAAACAGAATGTTTTGGGACTAGGTGGTTTTTAGGCTGGGAGGTTGGTGAGAAAAAAAAAAGGGGAGGAGGAGGAGAAGTCATTGTAGGCAGAAAGGAGATTGTTCTTTCTGAGGAGCATTCAGCTCTGGTGGTGTTTCTTAGAATCACCACTATATCAGCAACATATAGTACTTTTTCATTCAATAACACAGACTTGCTCTAGTGCTAAAAACTAGAGTCCTATCACTGTGCAATTATACATTATGAACGTAGGTCCTGGTTTTCTTGTAAAAGGAGCTCACATTTATCTGGTTGTACTCTTGAATTTTTATCTTGCTTCAATTCTTGCCCTGAAATCACTAAACAGAACAAGAAGCGAATATTTAACATTTAGCAAGTGGATATAACTTGTTTCTTTTGTCTATTTTAGCTGTTTTGTTTATGCTGTACCATTTGCCTTGTTTTTTTAAATGGTGTAAGCATTGTTTTGCTCATTACTTGGGAGAACTTCTTTAGGAGAATAATTTGCGCGTAGAACTTATTCTATGTTTGGAGATCTACTGGACAGATCGTTTTTAGTAACTTGTATTTCGTTGGAACTCATTCCAGGCTGTTAGTTCTCCAGAATATCTCCAAGACCAAGAATTGCATTAAATTGCGTAGAATCACATCAAATTTTGCGCCTTGTATCGTCCAGCTGGAAAATATCAATTTGAAAATGCAGTGATGCTACTTGGCAATAGACTACTTCCTACGGATGAATCTTTTGTATGCATTATTCATTTTCTCCTTTTGAAGGGAGGCAATATTCAAGACATTGCAGGCGTTGTATACAACTTTATAAAAAAAAAAGCTTCAGAAATTTTATGCATAATTAGCCATTGCTATTCTGTTGATTGATATAAATTTTCTTTCAAAGCATGATTAGGTTGATGGAAAATCATCTTCCAATTGAGACCTAAGGAAATTCCAGTTTACACATCTCATTACGGAAACCCAGTCTTGCTTTACCTTCAAGGGGAGTACAAAGCATTATGCTTTGAACTCGCAGAAAGGCAATGGCTTTCAAATGCTCGCCTAACATTTCTTGTTTTCTACCCTTTCGTTTATTTCTATAGACTTAAAAGAGAAAGAAGTATGAGCACTACAAACCCTTCAACTAAATGATAGTTGCAAGAATATCTTGTTTTACCCCCACGAAGTTTTTCTTTGTTAATTTACTTCTTGCTTTCAGTTCTTGTGTATAGAACTCGAATGATAGATCATTTACATGTTTTTTTTTCCAACTTTACATTTAGGCTCTATTGGGTGTTATAAACTCCAATTTCAACTTGTACCAAATTTATATTAATTTGATAAAACTAAAATTCAAAAAATTCACATAATTATGTTTAAGTTCCTTACAATTAATTGCAGAATTGGGTTCTAATTTTGTGCAAGTAAAATTGGCACACAACGTCAACTATCAATTTCAAAATAATTTGTTGTTGCTTGTTCATCAATAAAGTCAAAGTCAACATATCCAATATAAAAGGCTCTCTATTTTGTGAGGGTTTGAGAAGGGTCATCGATGTATGCAACCTTCCTTTTGTATTTTTTACAAAGAGGCTCTCCATCTTACTTGTTCATCAATGCATTTATGTTGTTCATAGCAGATAAGTTACTTGCCTTAATAAAAATTTGGGAAGTTTATATCTAATTATTGAGTGGATACAAACCTTGCATCAATTTCTTTAGATGATATTCGTTTTAGTTTCCTCCTTTGCACTTAATTTTGAGATGGGATCCTTTGTCTAATCTTACTCAGTCTATTCGAAAAAACGTTGTCGTTTTCGCGTAAATTTTACAAACTTTGTTAATCTTCCAAAATTTGTGGCCTATAAGTCAAGTCGACCTCAGTCGACGTCCTCCTCGTCTTCATCTTTATTCTCACAAAATCAATAATTTTCGAAAATTCTCCTTCTTGTCAACATTAAAGAAGCCCAGATTCCTTCACTTTCTCCGATCTTCAAATCCCTAGAAGAACATCGTCAATTGGAACCCCTCTCACCGTCTCGAAATAAGTGTACATGCATTCATTGATAACTTCCAGGTGTGATTGTTTTTAAATACGATGTTATTGAAAGTGAGAAGTAGAGGAAGTGGAAAGAGTGATCTAGGTATGAGTTGAGACAAGGAAAGATTTGGAAATAAAATTGGTAGTGATCTGGAAAATGTTCACTGAATATGCTTCAATCTTTCAGCCATAACGTTTTCTTTAGTTGTCCAAACGAGATGATTCTTAATTGGGATTAATCTACAGATATATGGCTATATTTCGTATGAAGGCATCAAATTTCAGTTTTGTCTCTAAAAGTTTCAAAATTTCATGAAGTTATGGAGTTGGTCTAGTACGTTGATGTGTGTATGGAAAATTCATCTTCGGAGTTTAGGGGCAAATTTGGGATTGATATAAAGAGATTTTAGCCAAGATGCCTCTGGAAAGTTGTAGATCTTTCTTTTATCTTTCCAATGGTATATAG
>JANSVB020000438.1:156743-166788 GCA_025504935.2 Erythroxylum haughtii | reverse complement strand
GTCTCAGGTTCGACTCCTAGATGTCCCCAGGGAGACACAAAAGGGAAGGTAGACAACCTGGCGACCAAAGGGGACAAAACCCAATAGTATGGACCCACCCAAACCAAAAACAAATGTTTTTGCTATTTCAATTTTCTATTATTATTATTTTTTAGACGTAATTGATGCAAAATTATAAATTTTTTAGATCAATATATTAAAGGACAATTTAATAATTTTAAAAAATTTTAAAACTATTTTATAAATTTAAAAAATTATTTAAAATAATACTTGATATTAATTGACACTAGTAGAGTATCATAACAGAACTAAATATGGTACCAATATTCGAAACGTTGAGTAAAACACAGGAACTCTGTTGACTTAGTAATCGGAGATGTGAGATCTCGCGTCATTCCAAATTGCAGACATCAATATGTTTGTCTCTTAAATAAAATTGCAAATAAATAAATGTTATAAAAATACACTAAATTGAAAGAGTGGATGGTGCTATACTTATAATAGATATGTTAAAATTTTGAAATAAAACAAAACCACAAAGTTGGTGCCCTTGAACAGTCATATCATTACTTGCGAGATTAGAGTTTAAGAATAAATATCTCTTCCATTTATAGATCCTAAAATATGACATGTAGATGAGCCGTCTTATTCTTTTACGTTGAAATGCGTATAAGGTGATGGCTTTTGTTATATTATGAAATGACTTATGTATAAAGTAATCAAACGGATTGCTATCTTCTCAACTCCAATCTGCCATAAAACTCAGTATTTATTCTTGGGCTACTTGCAGCATTATAGAAACAAACACATAAAACAAATTCCGTTTGTTTCTGTTTTTTTTTTCTTTCGTTTTTTGTTGTCAATTTTGTAATTAAAAAAAGGTAAGTAAAACGTGTTTGACTTACTCTGTTGCAATTTTTTGTTTCTGAAAATAAAAAATCATAACAGTTTTACAAAAATAAAAAATATCATTTCTCTGAATTTTGACAATATGTTTTTTTATACAAAAAACCAACATAACATTAATCTCTATTTCGAAATAATAATAATAATAATAATAATAATAATAATAATAAAAAATAAGAATAACTTATTAAAAATTAATAATAAAAAAATTTATCATAATAAAATTAATAAGAATAAGAATAACTTAATAATAATAATAATAATAATATTGAGTTTAATAATAAAAAATAAGTATAAAATTTATAACAATAATTAATAATAATTAATAATATTATTATTATTAACAAATAATAATAATAATAATAATAAGTTTATTATAAATTTCAACCAAATAAGTTTTTATTTTTAGT
Organism: Erythroxylum haughtii; assembly: GCA_025504935.2. Classification (NCBI taxonomy): domain Eukaryota; kingdom Viridiplantae; phylum Streptophyta; class Magnoliopsida; order Malpighiales; family Erythroxylaceae; genus Erythroxylum; species Erythroxylum haughtii. Next base: position 165,472 of record JANSVB020000438.1, on the reverse strand, counting down.
TTTTATATTACAAAATTCAATCAAATATATTTTTATTTTAAAAAAAATATATAAAATAAAAATAAAAAATATAAACTAATAACAACAACAACAAAAAATAAAAGTCAGCGAAATTATTGAAGTCAGCAAAATTATTGTTTGTACAACAATATTTGATGATACTAAATTAAAACGGGACAAAGCAGAATCTTATGCTTTAGGTGTCCGTCTTATCTCCTCCAAGTCAGTGGTAAAAAGGGTCAAATCTTTTAGAGAAAGGCAAAACTAGAGAGGGGAAGAAAAAGATGATGTTGCTTCAATGTTCACTGAATAAAGGTGAAATCTTTTTCATTTTCTGGAGTCAAAAATCATGTGTTGTTATTTTTTGTAAAGGTTATCGAACTGATTGTGTTTGTAATTGGGAAAACTGCAGCGAGAAATCTGAGAGCTTTAAGACCTCAGATCTTTGCTTCAACTACTCATTTTTGTACTACCGCTGCTGCTGAGCTTTCTTCCAATCCCCGTAATCCTCCGGTAATCTTGTTGTTCACTTTCTCTGACTCTCTGTTTGGCATCCTAGGAACTTTTTGCAAGCTATGTGCTCCGTTCGGTCACTCAGAAATGTACCCTTTCAGGAAAAATACTTTTTTCATCCGTAGAAATAATTTTGTGATGTTTCATTTCATTTCATTTATTTTTATTTATTTTTCTCGCACTCTTTGAGGTTAAATCCCCTTTTTCTCGTTTTGGGTTGAACTGACTGAAGTTCAAAAGTTTGAAAATCTTCATCTTGTTGCTTTTTGTCTTTTCGTAATTATTCTTTATTATTGTCGGTTTTATATGTGCAATTTAAGTATAATCTTGTCCATGATGTATTCCAGCAGAGGGTACCCAATCTTATAGGCGGGACATTCATTGATTCACAATCGTCTTCAACTATAGATGTCATCAATCCTGTGAGTATAAGGAGCACAAAATTTTTGTTTCCCCTGCTTTAGCTTATGAATTCATGTACTGTGGTTGATTATTCTTTTTTGAATATTTAGCTGATTTACATTTTGGCCATAGGCCACTCAAGAAGTTGTGTCTCAAGTTCCTTTGACAACAAATGAAGAGTTTAAGGCAGCAGTGTCCGCGGCAAAGAACGCTTACCCATCATGGCGTAGCATGCCCATCACAACCCGTCAACGTGTTATGTTTAAGCTCCAAGAGCTTATCCGCAAGAACACTGTATGCAAGTTTTTGTTCTATTTTTCCTACTTGTTTTAGTTTAAATCTTTGCATTTAAACGCTTTGATCACAACCATTGATGAGCTTTTGCAGGATAAGCTTGCAATGAGTATCACTACGGAACAAGGGAAGACTTTGAAGGATGCACAAGGAGATGTGTTCCGTGGACTAGGTTGGGTCGCGTTACGTCCCCTTTTATTTTGATCTTTCCTTTTATTGAAATTCTCCTCTTTTAGATGAGTTCAATCAGTTGATGTGCTTTCTCAATTTGCCTGTTTTTGATATAGAGGTGGTGGAACATGCCTGTGGAATGGCAACTTTGCAAATGGGGGAGTATGTCTCTAATGTATCAAATGGAATTGACACGTATAGCATAAGAGAACCACTAGGCGTGTGTGCTGGGATTTGTCCTTTTAACTTTCCTGCAATGATTCCCTTATGGGTAAGCCTTCTGTACTCTTCTCAGAAAATTAAATTTTCACTTAGAGCAGAATTCACATCTGCCTCTGCGTCAGTATACATGGAAAGCTTGTTACTGCTGGGATTGAGTTTTGGTGTTTTATGTTTGATATGTGGAAATAGTTATCTTGGCTTGCTTCTAACTGTATCCCTGAATTGAAGCTGATTATTTCTGCTGATACTATATTTTCAGTTTACAAAGAAATGACAAAAATGAACGAAATTCTTAGCATAAACTCCTTTTTCTTTTGTTCAGATGTTTCCTATTGCGGTTACATGTGGCAATACATTCGTTTTAAAGCCATCTGAGAAAGATCCAGGTGAGTTTTAACTTTTGAATATTCATATGTACGAAGAAGTGGTGTGTTCCGTTTAACTTTTTAACTTTTTTGTTTCTACCGTTAAGGCATTTTATTGTTGCTTGTGATCTTGTGCTGTCTACTGTTCTGTGTTCTCAAGAATTTATTATGTTTTTGGCTTCTCACCAGGGGCTTCTATCATACTTGCTGAGTTAGCGATGGAAGCTGGATTGCCTAATGGTGTCTTAAATATTGTCCATGGGACCAATGTATGCACTTACTTTCCAATCTGCTTATGCTTATTCATGTTCTCTCTCTCTCTCTCTTTTCTTTGGCTTTGTTGGCATTTTTTAGGTCATGTCAAGAGAGAAGAAGTTGAATCTGTAATTGATTTAGCTTTGACCTTTGATTTGAACCACTTTTATGAATCAAAATACTTCTGATTGAGGCTTGCCTCCACTAGAATGATAAGATTGCCATTCTATTTAAGAGAAGCTTGTAATAATTTTATGAGCGTTTGTTCTTGGTTTTCCTGCATACTGTGCATAACACTTAAAAATTTTGATATACTTCATTTTTCAACAGGATATTGTTAATGCAATTTGTGATGATGAAGATATCCGAGCTGTATCATTCGTTGGTTCAAACACTGTAAGTAATTGTTCAGTGAACGTGGTGTGTTCCGCTTAGTAAGCCATCATTATGCAAATGATCATAATTATGCAAGTAGGGTATTTCTAAGTGGCACAATGTTGTCTTTTACTGGGGCATTTGCTTGCAGACATGCATAATCACACAATTTTAGTAGACCTTATCCTCAGACCACTGTTGAAAAAGTGCAGTGGCTTTCATAGCTTGGTATGAATTGGCCTCATTACTAACTATGCTCTTAAAAGTATTTCATTTTATATCATCAATCCTCCAGTTGCATGTGTCACCAAGTCTAGGAGCATTCTTGGTCAGTTAAGTCAGTACTATAGCCATCAATACCTTATTGCTTACATTTCTCAAATGATTCTCACCCTTTGGTTTTGTTGACTTATCCAAAGGCTGGGATGCACATTTATGGGAGAGCATCAGCTAATGGGAAGCGTGTTCAGGTAGTTGCCCTCCTTTCTCTCTGTCATTACCTTTCTGTTTAAAGCACCATGATGACCTTTGGCTGAAAGTCAAAACTAATTGGACCAATCATTTTTTTTTCTGTTTAGTCAAACATGGGTGCCAAAAATCATGCAATTGTCCTCCCTGATGCAAATATAGATGCTACTTTAAATGCTTTGGTTGCTGCTGGTTTTGGGGCTGCTGGACAAAGGTGTATGGCACTAAGTACAGTTGTTTTTGTTGGAGACTCACAGTCATGGTAGTACACTTGTCTCTGTGTTTCAATTTCTGGAACTTTAACTTCCATTCATCTTTCACACTTTCTGTTGTAAGGTTAAAACTTGTGAATCAATTTTTTGAACTTGTTCTTATTCATTATTTGGGTACTTGATCAGGTGACAAGTTCCATACGTGTTTTTTTTATTCATCTCTGTTACTTTATCTTTAAGCAAAAATCTGAGGGAATATTTTCTGTATCTGTTCTTAGTGGTTTACTCGTATCTGTGCTTAAATAGCATACTCTATGTTAAGTTTGCAGGCTTAGTAGTCTAGTAACTCCTTGCTGGTTTTCTCTTCTTGAGGAATAGTTTCTTTTACACCATTCTGCTACATTTTAGTGAGCCACAGTAGTAGATATTATTTGATTTAATAAAGATCTTACTCTTCATTTTGCATTTGAGTCAGGGCACACATGTTATAAATTATGCAAAGCTTTAGATGTCATTTTGCTACAGGATAGTTGACAATACAAAAAATGATTGTGTTAGGAGAAGTGTTACATTCACCTTTAACCTTGACCAGGTTGAATAAATTGGCGGAACTCGCAAAAGGTCTTAAAGTAAATGCTGGAACAGAACCTGATGCGGACCTTGGTCCAGTGATTAGCAAACAGGTATGTATAAGTTTTAACTTCAATAGATCCACATTAGCAATTTTTTAACTAATTTCGATCTGGTCTGCCTGCCTTAACTTTGTTATAATTATTAGTATAGTTTGATTCCGCAGTGGAAATTGCTATTCCTTCATATCTAACTTTGCTGCCATTTATGTTTTTTTTTTCTCATTTTGTATCCACAGGCCAAAGAACGAATTCATAGATTAATTCAAAATGGTGTTGAAAGTGGTGCGAGGTTACTGCTTGATGGGAGAAACATAGTGGTAATATTTGTCTACTCGAGCTATATTACTTTGTAATTAAGTTCTAGGATTCCTTTTATGCGTTAGGAGGGAGGGTTTAGTTCATTTTCTATCTGTGGCACTCAATATATTTCCCAGGTCAGGAATATAACATAATTCGCTAATATTTCAGAAATTGTTGGAAGCCACTACACATTATTTTGAATGTACAAGAGTCGAGAGAACCTGTCCCTAAAAAGTTGTCTGTATCTTCATATTTGTTATATCAAGATAACACATTATTTTGAATGTACAAGAGTTGAGAAAACCTGTCCCTAAAAAGTTGTCTGTATCTTCATATTTGTTATGTCAAGATAACACGTTGCTTGTGTGAATCTTTCTTTATATTTTAGCTGAACAGGGATTTTTTTTTGGTTATAATAGATTTCATATTCTACTTCAATGATTTGTTTATCTGGTGACAAACAGGTTCCAGGGTATGAGCATGGCAATTTTATAGGTCCCACCATCTTATCAAATGTCACAGCTGACATGGAATGTTACAAGGTATCCGGATCCTTTCCTTATGATATATATTATCTAAAGAAACTAGATTAAATTTGTAATTTCCAAGTAGATGAAGTGCATAACGCCTCAGATCTGACTTTTGTACCTTGAGCTTTGTAGGAGGAAATCTTTGGTCCTGTTCTTGTTTGCATGGAGGTCGGTTGAGTACTGCTTTTGTTTATGTGATTAGGCATCTAATTACGTTGGAATTGTTTAACATGTCCTTAATCCTCTAACTAACTTCCAGGCTGACAGCTTTGAAGAAGCCATCAACATTGTGAACAGAAATAAGTACATTCTCAACCATAAGTTATCAGTAGCATAACTTTTATATTTGCTGTCTCCATTGATGTGTTCCACATGTGCACAAATTTTTCAGGTATGGGAATGGAGCTTCAATATTTACTACATCAGGTGCAGCTGCGAGAAAATTCCAAACTGAAATAGAGGCTGGACAGGTAAAATTAAAGAACCAATAATGCTTTAATCAAAGAATAGCTAAATTGTGCATAATATATGGAAAATATTTTGACTTGGCATGTTAGTTCTTCGTGAGTTTGCGAGGGAAGTTAGTTTGTGGAGTGACTTCCTGCAAAATTCTGGGACATTTGACATGATTACCATGAATGCAGGTTGGCATTAATGTTCCTATACCTGTTCCCTTACCCTTTTTCTCGTTTACGGGCAACAAGGCATCTTTTGCTGGAGATCTAAATTTCTATGGTAATTTCTCCCTGTTAACATCAAATTTGCACTCGTCTTGCTATTTATTATTCGACACTGCACTAGTGGCATAAACCTAGTCATTCTAGTTTTAGAACATGAGAAACTGTGGAACTTCTATGGATTTCAGGCAAGGCTGGAGTCAACTTTTTCACACAGCTCAAAACGATAACTCAACAATGGAAAGATTTGCCAGGGGGCAGTGGAGTATCTCTGGCAATGCCAACTTCACAGAAGTTATAGTGATCATAGCCTACTTGTAGTAAACTATCATCTTCAACTGGCTTCAAATAAAATCCAAGTTTCATGTCCCACCTTTGTTTTCATAAAACATTGCTCAGTGCTTTTATAAATATGTCAGTATTTTGATTTTCAGTTTCGAAATAAATCCGATGCATTTCACCATTCTTCTGTAATTCTCTTAGAAAACAAGTTAATTTTAAAATGTTTTGTGCCATAGAACGAAATCACAATTTGGTTGTCCACAAAAATGTTTGGACCTTACTCATGGTTCATCTGCAAATCAGTCATGAGTTTCCCAAGATCTTTCATTTCTTCCTTAACCTTGCTAATGAGCTCCTCTCTACTGCCTATCAAGTAAATCATCCACATAGAGAGATATCACATGTAATTGATCATTAACTTTCTTGACATATAAAGTAAATTCACTAAGACTTGTTCAACAAGTAAGCATCAATTCTATTATATCATGCCTTTAGTACTTGTTTTAAATCATAGAGAGCTTTTTTAGTAAATAAACTTAGTTATCTTATCCTTGGATAGCAAATCCCTTTGGTTGTTTAACAAAAATTTACTTCTTATGTATGCAGCCGTTTAAAACTTGAGGTCAGAGTTTTGCTTCCCGTAAAGGACCTACCCGATTCAAGCGGAGATTAGTTTGTGTGTGAATGGCTTAAAGATATCTTCCCATAGTTGGAACCTTCTTAGGACACCTTATAGACAACAACAAAAAAATTTATTCCTCAAAGTATCCATTTGGAAAGATTAACTTGAAATCCATTTGATATATGACCTAACCCTTTTATGAAATACGAGCTAGCAATGGTATCTAACCCAATAATTGGAGAAAATGTTTCAAAAAAGTCCACCCTAAACATTTAAGTATATCCCTTAACAGCAAGCCTTATCCCATATATAGAATCATTAGGACTGAGTTTGGTTATGTACACCCACTTGATTCCTTTAGTTTTCTTATGATCAAGTCTATACACTCGCGCCAATATTTGAATTTTTTTCAATTGTCTTAAGTTCCTCCATTGCAGTAGCCCATTTTTTTTTTAATCTCTTGCAAGTTCATCAGTTCCAATAAGCTACATTACAGCAACATTACACGTTCAAAAAAGTTAGAAAGAGATATGATTCCTCTGACAGGTGTATCATCAATATTCTCATTCTCCTCTTGAGGTTGAAATTTAAGCTTCTTATCATTTTTTCAACTCTAGTTATCTGATTCTTGAATTAAACATCTATATTAATTACCGACTTTTTCTTTATGTTAAATAGATTATGTAGGCTTTTAAAATTGAGCGGTAACCTACAATGATCCCTAGTTTTACTTTCTTGTCAAATTTGTCCTCTTAACTTGATCAACATAAAAGAAATGAACAATTAAATATTTTTTAGATTAAATACTTTTGGTTTGTACCTATAACAATATAGTCAATTTTCACATAACTTTTGTTGGCAATCTATTCAGAGAAATGCTATATTTATAGCTTCACCCTTTAATTTCTTTAGTAGTTCTTTCTCATGCAATAAGCACCTTATCATCTCCATAATAATTCTTTTTATTTTCTCTCCATTATCCTGTTCTGTTGTGGGGTACATATGGTAGTTAGTTGGTATTTTGTTAATTTTGTTAGTTTTACTTTGTTCCATTATTAGACCTAATCATCTGTAATTTGCATCTACTGTGAGTTTCTATTCAAGCTTTAAACTTCCATAAAATGTCACCAATCTCATATTTATACTTTATGAAGTATACAACATATTCTTGTATAATTATCAATGAAAGCAGTATAAAAATTACTACCATTCAATGATGGTGTTTTTGAGGTCCTAAAATTAGTACGAACTAATAAAAATTACTACCATTCAATGATGGTGTTTGAGGTCCTAACATTAGTATGAACTAACTATAGCTTTTGTGAAGATCTCTAGGCCTTATTTTAAAGGAAAGGAAACCTTACTTATTTTTCGTATTGGTAAGTAGGACATACAAGAAGCTCCTCTTTAATCTCAGGTTAACTCCCGTGAGATTGTTTTTCTTTATGTATGTTAGAGCACTATAATGAAAGTGTCCCAACTTTCTATGCCATATAACAACATTGAAATTTTCTTAATGTACAATAAGTTGCTCATTTTCTATAAAATTTAAGGCACATCTTTTGCCCTACATTTTAACTTTGAACACATCCCTTCCTTTTGCATCTTTAATTCATCAAGTTTAGTCTTCAAATAGCACCTTATAGACTTTATCTAGCAGCTAATAATCATTTTTTTTTACTAATTTCAAGAATATATAACATATCTTAAATTAGTTTCAACATTTGTGACTCTCAATTATTACTATTCCTTTTCCTTTTACTACAAGATATGCTCTATTTTTTATTCTTACTTTAGAAATTGTAGTCTTGTCAAACTCTCTAAAGCGCTAATGATCATATGTTATATGGTTAACATAACTAACATCAATAAGGTAATGATACAAAACAGTGCATGGAAGAGATAAGTAATATAGTGTATAGAGAGAGTAAAGGATACGAATTGTAAATAAATAGAGAAGGGATATAGTATAGAAATATGGTGGGAGAAGTAACTAAAATAGGAGAATCAAGATTAGAGGTGGTATTTGAGATCAATTGTAAACTTTTCTTCTCTTTAGTAAAGATTCTTCTTCAATCTCCTTATTATCCTCTTAATCTTCTTATCTTCTCTTCTTACTTTTTAATTCTTTTGTTGTTAATTCTGAATCATACCAATTAACTTTTGTTGTAAGTATTGGTGGTTTGAGACGATGATGTGAATAACTGTTCATCCTGCATTGATTCTCAGTACCTTTGGCTTCTCTTTGGTGTTATTAACAGGCCACAATTATTAGACTTTGCATTTAGATTTCACCAACATTTATTCTGCAAATGATTTGTCTCTTTTTAGTAGGCATATGGTGAAATTTTTTTAGTTTTATACTATTATTCATTTTGTTGTTACCACCCAAATTACAAGATTTGTAAT
>JANSVB020000438.1:109615-123945 GCA_025504935.2 Erythroxylum haughtii | reverse complement strand
CACTGCCCCTACTATTAGTCCTGCTTCTCGAGCTCGATTATATCGATCTAAGCAGTGTAGAAACTGTAGAAAGGTACGTTAGACTCCTAGGAGAAAAGAGTGTATTTAAAATCTTCAGCTACCATCCAAGGCTTATTAATAGACTTCCCTAATGATTTTAGATTATTCCATAGCTTAGATCTTTCAATCTCAAAGTTGGAAACATAAACAAGGGCGATTTCAAGTTGTCAGTGAAAGAATTGATCAGATGCCAATTATTAAGTGACTTCATCTATATTGGGATTATATCCCACTATTATTCAACTGAGATGATAAGATTGATGGTTATATATGAATTCTCAATTCTTTCGAATGATTGCTTTGCAATAAGGAAGCCTGACATCTTTTATATTTGTCTCTAATGTTCTAACTATAAAAATTCTTTTTAAATTTAGATAATCTTTGATTATTTTCTTTTTTTATGGTAATTCATGCCCCCAACATTCCATGTTAAGATCATGAGGAAGATTGAAAGGTTATCAACCCTTTCTTCTTGGATTTCTTGCCTTGTTTTCTTTTAGTAATCATATTGTTTATGGTTATGTCCCTAAGGCAGCTTCAAGAGAGTTCTCCTCTCAATTGTTCTTCTCGAGGTTCCAAGGCTTTCCTATTTTCCTTAGGGGTTATGTTCTCCCTCGCTATAGAAACTTCACCAAGTTCTAAAGTGGGTTGGAGCTTAAGAAGTTCATCTACAACTCCTATTTGAAATCTTTTAAGTAGTTCACAATGTTCCCCTAAGCTCATGATAGACAAAGTATCAGGTAGGTAAGTGTTTAGCTTAACTTATATGCAAATTCTTGCATATCCAACCCTCTTTACGATGGCTATCATTTCATCGAAATAGAGGAATCCCTCAGTTATCTAACATTTAAGGGATAACCCATGAAATCTAATCCAAAAAGGTATATGATTAAGATTTATGTTCTTTAAGCATATTCCTGATTCTAAAATCCATTACATACTACTTGAGTCTATAAAATTTAAGATATAAGTCATCTTCATTTAATAAAATACTCTCCAAACATGATTTTGACCAGTTTTCATAGCCCAACGATGAACTACAGGGAAAGCCATCCTTTTATATGTAAAAAAAATCCACCAAAGTTTTTGTCTACTTTATTGTTCCTTATTAAAGTAATTTAATTGGGGGAGGCAACTTAGGGACCCTTATAGGAAAAGGGGGCAATAAAAGTTTGTAAGTATCTTGGCTTGTCAAACATTAAGGGATCCTTAACTTCTTGACTCCAGATCCTCTTAGTAGCTAAAAGAGGAGGCTCATGGCGAGAAGCAGTTTTTTATACAACCCCCTCCACAGAAGACGTTTGATCTATAGAAAAGAGAGAAAATGAGAAAACATAATAGAAAAGAGGTGTCAAAAGAAATGCTTAGACACAACAATGAAGGTGAATTTTGATGAATGACAAAGGAATCTAACTAAACTCAAAAGCTTTAGGAAAGTTTGAAAGGGTAAAATAGGAAATTAGAAAGAGGTTAGAGCAGTTTATCTCCCAAGCAATCCTCCCCCTATTAAATTCAATGTGTAGCTTTTTAAAATGGGGAAATTGGAGTTGGATAAAATGTAAATATTTTTATGGGACATTATTTTACATTGTCAAACAAAATAAGAATTTTCTATTTTGTAAAAAAATCCTATTTCATTTTTTGTTCAAATTAAGTAGGGAAGTTCAAAATCATGTGAGTTTGTGAGGTGAAATATATAAATATTTACAGACATATAAATTGAAATGCAGTCTTAAAAAGTTTGTAGGATTCTTAAACTATTATATCGTCCTATAATTTTTATAATCATTGAGAACTTCTAAGTAATAATGTTGAAAATTGTTAACGAATAGCAATGATATATTTTGTCACTACTAATTACAAGAGCCGTTTATAAAAAAAATGGCCTTCTGTATATATATTGTGAAAATCCATTAGAAGTAACGTATTATATCAAATCAAGAGACTTGATATAATCAATCTAAATAAGGAATATTGAGTTTTTAACAATAAGGCTTAATCCTGGTCTCTGCTACATCAAATGATTTTCTTACACTTGCTCACTCAAAGAATAAGTGTAAGGAAAGCAAGATGAAATGAAAATCAGACTCTACCTTATTTTAGATAGTTAATTAAGAAGTATATGTAAGAAATATTATCTTACACATAGGTAAAATATAGATAAACAATAGGATCTTTAAAAAACATATGCATATTGAAACTTATCACTTACTAGCATGAGTTTATAGTGTCCACATCTTAAAGAATCTTTTGAAGAGAACATACAAGCATTCACCAATTTTATTTTGCCTAAACTATGTATTACATTCTTGTTCTTATCTTTAGGAAGTTTAAATTATTTTTGTATTACATTTAAAACTTTAAATGCTCTTTAACAGTTAATATTAAATGTTGTATCTTAAACAATTAGGTGTGTTTAATAGTCATCATCTCCTACTCACATATGATGGGTTTAGATGATCAGCATTTTGCGATTTCTCATACTTATTTAATAACCAGTGCAACTAGCATACCATGAGAGCTCACAGTCACATATTTGTTAAGAATATATGACATCGCAATTATTGAATCGATCTTTGAGTAGATTTTATATGTTATACCTTAGGTCATCTTTGACATTTCAATCTCCTTTGATCACATTTATTTTATCATGTTATCAATGTATTCAATTCTCTTACTCAGAGTTAGTGGCTTATTGAATTTAACAATGTACCTTGACATCAAAAGTTTTGAGTGTATTTAATAAGCACCTTAACCTCAAGGGTCTCACGCAAAGTAAGTTGAGATCTGATAACTTACATTATTCTCTTTATTCTCATACTTTCATATATGATTTGAGTCATGTTGTGTGGTATTGACTTATATTTGCTTTATTTTATGATCTTTCATTCAGAAAAATATGTACAGATGTTAGTTCAAATATATTTAATGTTTAACTTGAGTTCAGTTATCTACTCTAAAAAGAATTTTTCAAAACTTGCATATAGCAACTTAAGACAGATATAATGATCATCTAATCACTTTATGCCAACTTCCTTATAATTTTAGTTGGCAATTATGGTTTAAGTTTCTCTCTCACAATTATCACTTAGAAAATAAACTTTAAATATGTCTCATCTCTAGTGACCACAAATCGAAAAAGGCGATTTGCTATATGAAAAAATCAATCTTTGATCTACTTTACATGCTTTTGATTCATATCCATAAATATATTTATGCAAAATAAACAAATATACTTATGAATCAAGTATTATACAACCTATGATATCCATCAGACAATCTCATTTAAATATGACATTACAATAAATGAAGATACAAAGGGAAATGTTTCTTATTACATTTTAATATCTATGTAAACCTAGTGACTTCATATGCCCAATATACAAATCTCAAGAAACTGGCTTTGTCATTGGATCTGCGACCATATCTCTTGTAGATATATATTTCATTTTCACTTCTCCTTATGCAATTATATATTTCAAGTAATTGTATTTGGTGTTTGTATGCTTGGTTTTACAATGAAATTTGGGATCTTTTATATAAGCGATTGTTACTTGACTACCACAATTGATAGACACTGGATAAGTTTCACTTTTAATAACTCCTAGATGAACCAAAAAGTGTGGAAGTCATGTAGCTTCTTGTACTGCTGTTGAAAACACTACAAATTCAATTTCCATCATAGACAATGCAACGCAAGATTATTTCTTACTTTTGCATAATATTGCTCCATTGTTAAATAAGGAAATGGAAATAAGTCTAGAGGTAGATTTTCTTTCTACCTATAATCACATGTTGTGTTAGGTCTTTCCCATGCACCAGACGCATATTGAATAACTGCACTAACATAAGGATGACACGTTTCATCGACGTTGCAGTATGGAGAAATCTGGGCATCCTTTAAATAATTGACATTGTCTTGAAAAACAAAATTTTAAGCATCAAAGGCTTATATACAAATACATATACATAAATGAATTATTTTACTAACACAACAAGGAGCCTTGCTCTTAGAATATAGCTCACAACTCTAATTAATTAAATTTATTTACTTAGAAACATATTTCTTTTTTTTTTGGTCAAAGAAATGGTGCGTATGCCTAGAGCAAAAAAGAAACTACAGGATAGTGACACGGGGCAAGAAAACCCCAATTGAGTCTGCAAACAGTAACGACGACAGACGCTCAACGGCATCACAAAATCAATGAACTCCGACATGTAGACGATAGCTATAGTTGGCTAACCAATCCGCACAGTGATTGCTCTCCTGAAAAACATGACTCACCTGCACGACCCAATTCCTTATTGAACTAATAAGCTTATTTTGTGTGTGTGTGTGTATTTTATTATGACTTAAATCAAGGTGAAACTTATTCTAATTAAAATTGAGCTAATCAATTTTATAATTGATAAATTGTTTATAAACTTATTATTAAAGTCAAGGGTATAAAGTATATGAATTTAGAAACTTATTTCTAAATTTACTTAAGCATATTACGTAGTAAAAAAATTAGTTTTAAGTCCAAACTAGTTCATATGCTATTTTATTTTTCGGCTCAACATATTATAAGATTCGGCTATTTTTACTAGCCTAGAACCCAAAATAACAGCCCAAGACTTGGTCCATCTGATTTCTTAGCCCATTTATTTTGTTTTTTTTTTAATTATATAGCCTATACTCAAATTCAAGAGATGCCCCATAGTCTTGACTTTATTGGCCCACTGAAATGGATCCAGTCCCACTCAGAAACCAGCCCATAATCTGACTGAAAACCCTAACGTCTTTTTTCATTTTCCTTTTCCTTTATCTCCATCAACCGAAGAGAGAGAGACGTCAAGGGCGGCAGGTTCCGGCAGAAGCAACAATCAGCGGAGGCAGCATCGTGGCCTTCCGTCGGAAAGCAACAACCAGGGAGGATGACGGTGACGCTATTCTACTTCGTTGGCCACGCCTGGGAAAGAAACCATTTGCCGCTGCTTTGTGCGTGGTCTCCATGTTTTTCATTTTGCAGTGTCTCGGTGTTTTGATTTTTTTGTCTTGTCTGTCAGGTTCTGTCAGACTAGACCTATTGGCGCGGAATTTGGAATGTTTGGTGTTTTTGGATTTTGCAGGAGTTGAAGAAAGTTATCTAAATAATGCCGTTAATAAAAGAAACTGTCCAGACATGTGTTAAGGGTTTTCATTTTTTATCATTAGTTTGGTTTTCACAGAATAGAAAAGTTAAATTAGAGTATATTAAATTTAAATATGAAATTTCCTTTTCCCTAACCCCCCACCGATACCACGTTGTCCATATTTTACAGAATTGAGTTGGTGGGTGAGATCCCATGCAAGAATGCTGTTTCCCTTTTGGTACATCATTGAAAAAGTATCTTCTCATAAATATTCAAACATTTGTGTGCCTACTACGCATTGCATGTTCTTTATAATTATAAAAGTATCAATTACTTCGAAATGGCCATATGAAAACTAAGCAATACTACCTAATAATAGTTTTTTGTTAGTGTGGCAATGGGTCATTAATTCTTCATTTGTTACAAGGAGACAAATGCTCCTCAACCGTTAGGATAGGGTTTAAGACAATATAATACTCCATCCTATCCAAAGTAAATGTCGTTTTAGAAGGATTTTAATTATTTAAAATAAGTGTCATTTACGATTTTTCATGCATGTTTATAATTTTATTTCTAAAATTATCTTTTAATTTTTCTCACATCTTATTATATTTTTAATTAGTTTGGACCAATAATTGAGCAGATGATTATGTGACCTCACCCAGTAATTTTTTATCAATTATTGAGAGGAGCAAAATAAGTGGCCACGAAGTTGTGATTGCATGATGTGGGCAAACACGAAAAGTTTCCAAAAGCTCTTGCCCCCAAGTGACCCGTATCTAATTAAAGTCTTACTGTTGGCAGCATATAAACATATCTATCCCTACTTTTCTTCTAGTCACCCACTTGAAACCTTATATTTTGTCAAAGTGCTAGTCAATTTGGGAAATTAGCTTATTGGAGAGTGTCACGTAATTGTCGTCCATTAAAATATGTCAAAAGAACAACACGTTAAGTGGTATCTTCCAGGTGAAATTATAATTTTATCAACTCTTCAACACATACATCATAAATTTTGAAAATGCATCAAGAAATTAATCTGAATTCAAGTTGGCACATCAATTTCAAAATTTTAAGATCCATACAAGTGTACAAGGAAGAAAGAAATAGAGAGGGAGAGATGTTTTTGGAAGACAAACACACGCCTTTAGCTAGTGCTGATTTATAGAGAAGCAACGTAAAGGAATATGTTTTAGTTAGTCAGATAGCATTAATTAGAAACTCCCCACTAGGCATTTCATTTCACTTTGCGTATAGTTTCAGGTCATGACAACAGTCGCTCTTTCAATGGCCGAGATTAGGGCCTTGCCCCCCAATTTCATGCTTTTATTTGTATTTGGTAATGATGCCTAGGTGTATTGCACTTGTACCAAATAAAGAAACTATCTACGTAGGAAGTCCTTAGTTTTTGTAGCCAAATTAATTTGACTTCACAAGAGAAAAAGGAGATGGTCAGAAACCACAGAAAAAAAGAAGAAACCTTGCCTGAAAGTACCTGAAGAAACATTTGCGCTCTACTTTTTCTTGTTGGTTTCTGCGATAGACTGTGCTTAAGTGCAATGTCTATGCCAAAGACAAATAGTCATGTGGCAGACATTAGAACACAATTACACAAAGTGGATGGAGGGTCATACTCTCGGAACAAAATTCTCTGTCCAATATTACCCTGTCTTATTCTGTCTCATGAATCTCAACTATTTATTTTATGGGACCCACGCGAGATCTACACAAAATTTTACATAAATAAACGACTGAGATTTATTGGACACAATAAAATACTATAATATTAAACAAAAGATCTGGACTTCATACTCCCGTGTTCATATAAGTAGAACTCGAAGCGGAGGATCATAGGAATCGGTTAAAGTTAAACCTATGAAGTGATCGTAATCGGATCATTTGCTGACTTACTAGAGTTTCATAAGCTTGTCAATTTCAGTGCAGGTGATCTGCAATTTCTTACAATTGCACGCCTTTTGATGCTATTTTATTATTTTTCCCGGTTCTTGTAGATTCGTATATATATATAACGCACAGATCATACAAGAATGAGTGATGCGAATCCTTAAATTTTGTCTTCGATGGAGGACTCTACATGAATGAATTATCAAATATAAATTATTAACCTTTACCGTACCGACTTTATATAATTAGATGTAAATCAATTAAAACCGGTTCAACTTCAACCCCTTCAAAACTAGATTCAAATGAATGGTACAGAACCTTTTTCCAAATGTTACAGAACCTCATTATATATATATATATATTATAAAGTTTAATTGCTAACGGTTATTCAAAAACGCACTTCCAACACCAATCCAAAGTGTCACGTTTTTATCGAGTTTGCCAGCTCACTGGATTGTGAACCACTCAAAAGTCATCGCCATTTGCTTGCGTTGATGACACGATTGTAATAGTGGGGATGTGTGCATCTCTGTAATTCCTGTGTAAACCAAGGTTGGCCTAATCAGTCTCTTCAAGCAAGGACTTCGTAAATTTACAATTTCCCCTCACCTTAATAATGTTGTCATTGAAAATAAAAACTTCTTGTTTAATGGTTTTTTAAACAATTTAAAATTTAATAGTTTAATCAGTAAAAAAATCGCTGGTAACAAAATAAATAAAATATTATGTCTGATTGAATGCTTAAAATAAAAAATTAGATAAATTATTAAAATATGCACAAGTTTTTTCCTTTTTGCATTAGGTTTAAGGGAATTAAGATAACTTTTAATGAAAATTCCAATTTATTAGAATCTCTTCTTCTTTAAAATTTATGAAAATTATTCAATTTTACGTTTGGATATTCGCATAAAAAATAATCACTAACAAATTTTAGTCATTTCAAAGAAATAGGGTAGTTAAAGTATATCTAAACTTATCTTCCACTGCCTCTAATGTATACTCACAAAAGACTACCCAAGTAGTCTTACAAACATATTATACAAGAATTTGGGAATGGCTATTTTCTGAGTCAAATAGATGCTCATCTATAACTATAAAATTACATATTTAAGTTACAAAAATAACTTCTTTATAAAAATATAAAGAAAAAATTACGTACATTATATCCATTTATAGACTCTCGCAAAGTGAAAGCCTAATGTAATAATCGAAAGAGGTGATCTGAAACTCTAATTATCACCTTGCACACACACTTAATCTTATTAATTAGTTGAATCATTGATGTGGATGCTATATTTTATAAACAAAAGCTATGTCAAAATTATTTGAATATGAAATCTAGATGATTCTATTGTTCACAATCGATCAACAGTATTGATCACAATAGATCATGGAATTCAATATGTCATGATGGCACATAGATTGATCAGTATAACTAAGCAAATAAGGGAAAAAGTTTACCAATAGCAAAATCATTAAAAAAGAAAATATAAGGGGCGTAAAAGTAAGCATGCATCCTAAAAATGCTTCTCACCAAGGATCCTCCACTCATTATATAAATGCCATTGTCCTCTTACAAAACCTCCATACGTTGTCTGTTCACTTGGAATATAGAAACAAAAGGCCAAAACAAACAGAGAGGGAAGGCACCAAAATCCTTTAAGCTCTCTCTCTGTTTGTTTGTCACCTTCTCTGTAAAAAAACCTGGTTTTTCAGAGAGAAAAAAAGGAGCTATCTTTCTCTGTATCTCTTCTCTCATTGCCCTCCTAAAGCATACCATTTAGGAGGGATTGGATCAAACTTCCTGACTGTGATTGAAATGGATTCTAAAAGATACGCTGTTCTGCTTTGCGCAGAAGACACGGAGTACGTGAAGAAGAAGTATGGAGGTTACTTTGAACTGTTCGTCGGAATGCTGTCGGAGGCCGGCGAGAGGTGGGACGTTTACCGGGTGGCGTGCGGTGAATTCCCTGCTGACGACGTGCTTGAATCCTATGATGGGTTTGTGATCACCGGCAGTTGCAACGATGCTCATGGAAATGATCTCTGGATCTGCAAGCTCATCAACCTACTGAAGAAACTTGATTCAATGAAGAAAAAAATTCTGGGCATTTGCTTTGGCCATCAGGTATTGTTTCACTTTGTTTTCATTAGAATCTGTTCCATATTAATATATGTAATGCGATTTATTTTTTATTTTCCATCAAAAGTATTAACTTTCTGGGTTAATCAGAAACAAACTCTTCTGTGAGGTAATATAACTTCAACTGGATGTATTAATGACGACGAAACGGAAGAATCAGTGTTTTTATTATATTACTTGGGAGAAGATTGTAAGTTTAATGGCAGTCTCAGGGGCAAAAGTTGTCCTTTTAGAAGTTTGACTGACGGTACTTGAAACTAACTTTAAAGTGATTGAACTAGATATTCGATTACAGAAGTTGCAGGTGACAATTGGGACAACCTTATTTAGTCCACATGTTACTTCAATAGCAGAAAAAATAGACATGAAAAGTGGTCATTCTGTGGTAAAATCACAAGGTTATTAGGTAAAAGTGTTCCCTGGACCGTACAATCCTAAACACGATTTGACCATCGTTGCTCCATGGTGTTTATTGGAGATTTGAACGGCATTGAAGTACTTAATTTAGTGTTCGCTCTCCAATACAACTCTTTGTCTCTCACCCGTTTAAGCTTCCAAAAAAATAAACTCTTCCTCTCATGTAAATACTCGTGAACGATGAGGTGAAAGATAAAGACTTGTGGATCCCTACTCCCATTTGGAGCCACGTAGATAGGAGCCTTTTGGACGACATTAGCAAACCTTTTTATTCTTATTTAAATGTTGTCTTTTGGGGTAGCCCAACTGAATCATTAAATTATTTTTAATCTTTGTTTCCTTGATGCTGATGTGAAAGACTTATGGTGCTGTGGTAAAGGTACTGGGGCGCGCTCTTGGAGGAACAACGGGTCGCGCAATCTCAGGGTGGGACATCGGAGTGACGACCATCCATTTCACGCCACCAAAGATGTTCTCATCTCTAAATATCCCGACCTCCATATCGGTGATCGAGTGCCATCAGGATGAGGTTTGATTAATCTTACGTTTATACCTCTGGTAACACCGGATCACACACAATCCTTGAATAATGTTACTGTGGGTTATGACTCATGTTGACTAACATATGATAGATCCGCGAACTGCCTCCCAGAGCCGTGGTGATGGCGTGGTCTCAGAAGACAGGGATCGAGATGTTCAAGTGTGGGGACCACATAATGGGTATTCAAGGTCATCCGGAGTACAACAAGGACATTCTCCTCCATCTGATTGGCCGCCTCTCGGAACGCAAACTAATTGTGGTAATGCATACAATGAAAATTGACCTTTAAAGTTTGCTTTTATTGATCAAACGGTCCTAATTGGCTAGAAATATAATTATGAAAGTCATAAATACTGTGATTTGTAGGAATCGTTCGCTGAGGAAGTGAAGGCAAATTTGGTGGGGAAAGAGCCGGACATGGAGGTATGGAGGATACTATGCACGAACTTCCTCAAAGGCAGAGACGATAGCTATGATTATAAGACACTTCCAATCTCAGAAAAGGAAAATTAAAAACTACCATCAAGTAAGATGTAATTTGGTGGAAATTAAAGTTTTTAAATTTATGAAGTCAAATGGCGTCTTGTTTAGTCCAAGTTTCTCGTTTCTATAACCTTAGAACTCCTCTAGGTTCCCCATTGCTGAGCTTTCGCATTTCTTGTATGCTATAGTTGAGTACTACCAAACCAAAATTTAACAAGCCAAGGCAGCTCAACAAAAACAAGACATCTCAACAAATTATTAAACAATGCACAATATGAATTAACGAACGAAATCTTTGTCCAAAGTGCAAGCATCTTTCATGAAGTGAGGTTTAATTAACCCTCCATAGAACTATTGAAGTTCATGAGAAACGAATGCAACTCAGAAATGGGGGCATGAAATCCATTAGAAAGCACGCCAACCCATAATTGAATCAAAATGATGTTCTTCATCACGTAACGTTTGCCAATGACATTCTTTGGTAAACCCCTTTAAAGAGAATTTGATCGTTAGTTCATAAAATCAATTATTCATTTAAAATGTCAATTATAGATAGAGATCAGCTACATGATAATCAAATAGCTAAGAAAGAGTCCATTTGTCCGGTAAATCACTTAGACGCCAGCTACATGATAATCAAATAGCTAAGAGTCCATTTGTCCAGTAAATCACTTAGACGCTCAAGCTTGAATTCTTCCTGCATTCAGCAAGCATGTCCATGTAGAATTGGCATTTGCTGATGTCATTCCCAAAATTGTTGATGCACTGCAGATAGCATGAAACTAATGTCAACTAACTATTCACCAGAGAAATAAACAAAAAGGAACTAATTGCTGGTAAAAAGCACTTCAACATTCTAACAAATTCATAATCATTGAAAGCACTTCAACATTCTAACAAATTCATAATCATTTCATCTCCATCAGCTACCATTTTGATATCATAGCATACACCAGCATTATAGAATCTCTTCATTCGACTGCATGCATACAATTCTTTTAACAGGTCCATCCCAGTATACACAAAAATTCCATTTACAGGTTACACAATCCCACAAAACATTGACAATATGTTGAGGTCTCAAAATATCAAATTGCACTAATACACAAGTAACTCAACTAATCAAGGAGAACAATTTCACGAAAAAGTTTCAACATATGTACATGCACTACACACGCCTACAACTCTATATGGTGCAAAATCAAACACTATAAATCATACAAGGACAACCACGTTTTGGTTGAGGACGACGGCAGCATACATGTTTCGACCTCCACTGTTACTCTCACATTCAACTTTTATTCATCAGAAAAAAACATGGCATATAAGACAACCAATTCAAAAATCAATACAACAAGCCTTCAACTTTGCAGAAAAGACAAATATGCAATTTACGTACATCTTGGAATGCTTTAGAGTGAACATTGCAGGCATCAGCACCACTAATGCCACTGGCGGTAGGTGCAGGAGTAGCAGATGCAGCCTCAGAGGCTACAGTCTCATGCTGAATCGTGCGGGGACCCATCACTGCATCCACAGCTCTATGTGCTATTCCACTCCCAGTTCCAAAAGCCATACCTGCAATTGGTCAAAGGAGTTCCAAAAGGATTTAGACATAAGACACAATTTTGATGAGTTTGGCATAAGAAGAGCACAAGCAAAATTATAAACAGAAATTTCATTCTAATTTAATTTCAATATTTTCATTGCATACCTTGAGCTATGGTTGAACCGATGCCCGAAAGCATTCCACCTCCACCACTCTGTGCAGGAGCAGGGGGAGGAGCATGGTGAACTGAAAACAAAATGAAAATAATCTCAATACACGCAGATACTAGAGATAGTTATGACTGAGTATCAAGTAGCTAAACGGAAATAATGAGATGGAACATCTATGGCACGAAACAAAAATGTAACTATTAAAATCAACAATCATGTATGAGTTGGATTAGAAGATATGCTTTTGTAATTATGGAATAATTAATAGTAATACCAGGCTGGGGTGGTGGGCTTCGACGAGGGGCTGGCCTGGCAGCAGGTCTTCCTGCAAAATATTTGATCAAGTAAAACATCTAGCCGCAAATATAACTTGTATTAGTAGTAAACAGATTATTGTGACCAATAATCCAAAACAAGTGCATAAAACAACTAGCAACGCATCAAAGTGGCAAACAAATGGACAGCATGACCAATAATCCAACACAAGTACAGAAAACAACAAGATCTAGCAATGCATCAAAGTGGCAAACAGATGCACAGCATATATGCACATAAAACAATGCTGTTTCTGAATATCTAAGTAAGACCATCAAATAATTTGAATGCACAAATATAAGAAGTAGAAACGCAGCCCATCGTGATGCAAGTAAGTCTAAGTTAACCTCTTTAAGTTTCATGTAGGAAAAAACTGCCAAGTTTCAATTACCCTTATTAACTCCGATAAGGGGTCAAAATCTCAAAGGAACTAGTTGAACTATTCAATACTAAACCATTGCACAGAATGCAGGCAGAAATCACCTGATATGCAATCCCTAAAAGCTAACAACTTGAATAGAAAAATCCCAAACTCCATATACCTAAGACATTTCTGAAGAAAAAGAAAACAACAAACAACGGAAACAAAAGCGATGCAACTTTTTCGCGACAAAAATGAACACGTACTGCTTGACGATTTGAGAAATGAACGATCTTGAAGCTTGACATGAATATAGTAAAACAAATAACCTTTTAATCTCCAATAAAACAGCTCAAAACAGCTAACCGATATCTAAAATTTTTTAAAAAAAACCATAAAACAAAAACAATCTCCCAAACAAACCCAAATCTAAGCCAAAGGAAAAGAAAACATATGAACACCCGAAACCTAGAGATCTACAAATAAACGTAAGTTATTGGTTAATAAGCAAACCTCCAGAGCTTCGACGAGGCATGGTTGATTAAAAGGAAAGGACAAACGAGGGCTTAGACAGAGAAGAGAGTTTTCCAGAACGATGAACGCGTCGCCGTGGACTTCCAAAAACCCCTAGAATGGGTCCTTATAACAAGGGGTTCGGTTGATGATTCATGACCATGTGATAAGTGATAACGTTTGCAAAACAATGTCGGTTCAACGGAAGAATAAGGTCCGTTGGATCACATTTATTTCCATGAGTTGATTGTGTTTCTATGCACGTCCATGTAGGAGATTAAGGAGCATCAAAATGTTCTACTTGTAGGTAGAGTGGCTGGATTAAAAAATTTAATGAGTTTGTTCAATTGTAAAATTTTAAGTTGTTTAATTTTTTCAGTTTTTAATTTTTTAATTTGAGTTATGTTAATAATTTATGTTGTAAAAATTGATGAATCAATTTTTAATAAATTAATAAATTTTTATTTAATAATTTCTTTTTAGTTAAAATTTAAAATTTTTATTGACAATAACAATCTTTTTACAACCATATTTTAAATTATTTAGTTTTATTTAACTTTTAATCAAAATTTTCACATCTTTTCTTGTGTCAAAATAATAATAATTTTTGACACCGTTCATATAAGATTCATATTCTTAGGGGTTGTTTGTTTCTGTTTTTTCTCGTTTTTTGTTGTCGTTTTTGTAAAAAAAACAGATAAGTAAAAAGTGTTTGACTTACTTTTTGCGATTTTTTGTTTCTGAAAATAAAAAAACCA
>JANSVB020000438.1:67250-78935 GCA_025504935.2 Erythroxylum haughtii | reverse complement strand
AAATAAAAGCCGTATCACCACCAAAGCCTAAGCATTCAAGAAATGTTTACCTTCTTAATAAGGACCCGATCACCAAAACCAATAGTAGGGCTCATGGAAGAAGACGTGATGTATAAAATCTCAGAAAAAGTAGACCACAAAAGCGCCAGAACAAAAAGTTTCATAAACCCATCAAAGCTAGGCCATCGGAGAAACCCTAAGCTCTGACACGACATCCATTGTACGGAAATGAAAGTCATAAGGAATTGAAGCAATGCTGAAGGTCTCAGGCAACTCATTTATGAGTCTAAATGGAGAAGGCAAGTTTTCAGGATATCAACTTTATAGATGAAAACCTTAGGGGTAGACTTAAAAAGAGGAGCTTCAGAGATGAAGCCGGTGTATTAAGGAGAAGGAATTGCCTCAAAGTGCATGCAAGGGAGAGGGGGAAGTAAAGAGGGAAACAAATTCAAAAGAAAGGAGGGGACGTTGGCTTGGCTTAGGTGAATCTGAAGCCGAGACGTCGATGTTGGTTTTAAATTAAACATTGATGTTTTTATTGTGGAATATAATAGGTACAACATTAGTGGCACAGATGATCTGATGCTTCTCTAATATGGTGCCATTAGCCAAATTTCACCGAATATGAATAACATTTAAGTATAATCGCCTACTTTCTACTCATATTATGTCCTTCATTTATGTTGGATCTCTTTTATTAATTAAGAGACTGCCACTCCACTTTTGTTGACATTGCCAACAAAAACAATCACATTAATTCTGCGTACATAAATCCTCCCTGGCTCAAAATGTCCAGCGACGAGGGCTTTATTGTCGAAACCAAAAGAAAACATAAACAATAAATCAATCGAACTTTTGATTACATTTTCTGCCTTGTTTGTGTGTTGTAGTATCGTGCTAATTTTTCGTTTTCAATCAGTTAATAATTGTGGCATTCCTGGTGGGGCAGACAACAGCAAACTGTTGCGGAAGATAGTAAGAAACCTCAACTACTTACCACAACCTTCTACGTTGCCAACAATTTTAAATTCTTTAGCAGTTCAACACTAGCTCCCACACCTCCGTCATAGCAAAAAGACTAGCTATTTTGTCTTATTTACCCTTCCGCACCACCATTGGCACCGTCCATAACCACCTTTTCGTACTTTTATGTCATCCTGTCATATTCGTAATGTATTTGTATTTTACTTCAGAAACAGAATTTAGTTCCAGAACCTGTATTTACTCTGTATTACTAGTTATACTAAGCTTTAACCTGTGTATTTCAGGCTGAAACAACGTACCTGAGTGTAATTAAGCATCCAAATATCATTAAATTGGTTAGCCATTGCGAAACAGTAAGACAAGTATTACCTTGTCTATCCACTAATGGAAAATGGAAATGTCATGAGTAAATTACAAGGTAATCTCTAATTTCATACAAGAACCTGTTTTGCACTGGTATTCATTTCATACAATAGCAAGTTTTATCTACATTGGACCTGTTGCCAACCTAGTTATTGACTTTTCCAACAAATCACTGCAAGAAAACTACAGTTTATCGACAGATAATTGCCGACGGAAACACTACAGTTGATAATTACTAACAGAATATGACATTTCATTAGTGAATTTGTTGTGTTATGTGGTAATTTACGACGGACAAAATACCCACTAGTAAAGATGGATGGGATATTTTTTGGATGATATTTGCGATGTAATATAGCAATGGAATAGGAGATCCGTCGGTAAAAAATTTTAATGAGTCGTCATTTACCAACGAAAATGTTTTCTGTCGGTAAATCTAAAAAGTACACGCCTAGGATTGAAATGAACCTAATAAAATGTTTTCAAATCAATGTGTATCGATGGAATAATCTTCCGTCGGTAAAATGAAATTTTAAACCTAGTTGATGCTTCGTCCCTTTGTTTTCCCGTTCTCTCCATGAAACTTCATTGCACAACCTCAGAGCACCATTGAATCGTCATGCAACTGTCTTCTCATTCTCTCTTGCCCACCACGAATCCTCCATTTGTCTGGTGGTTGGGAGTCGCACGAACAAGTTGGTTCTTTTTTCTTTTATTTTCGTTCTTCTTTCGTTTCTCAGTTCACATCTTTTCAATGGATCTCTTTGTACATGGGGTTGTTAAGAATTTCTTTTGAAGTTGAGTTTGTCTTCCATTTGAGGAAGTGATTTACTGAAGTAGGCATTTAGGTGTTACCAAAATTGTTTTGTAATTGCAGATGGCTTCATGTTTTTATGTGTTTGGTTGCTAAGAGAATGTGAGATTGTAGGAAGGAAGGAGAATGAGGTTTTGTTACTAGTTTTACGAAATTTGAAGAATATTAGCTTTGGCCTATGGAACCATGCTGATTAAGGATTATTATGCTATATTTTATAGTTTGTGATGGTTGTTAAATTGTGAAGTAGTAGAGTAGTCGTGTGTTATGGTGCACAATTGTGGAGAAGTTGTTAATTTATGGTGAAATGTTAGCGTAATAGATTGTGTGTAGAAGAATGGCTACAGAGGATGAGGTTTTGTTACTAGTTTTACGAAATTTGAAGAATATTAGCTTTGGGCTATGGAATCATGCTGATTAAGGATTATTATGCTATATTTTATGGTTTGTGTTGGTTGTTAAATTATGAAGTAGTAGAGTAGTCGTGTGTTATGGTGCACAATTGTGAAGAAATTGTTGATTTATGGTGAAATGCTAGGATAATAGATTGTGTGTAGAAGAATGGCTCTAAGAACTAAGAAAGAGGCTAGGAGGACTCATATTACTTAAACATTTTTAACACCACCTCCTCTAAAGGACATTCCTAAGTTTACTAATTAAGAGAACCAAGAATAATACAATGAGTAGAGAAGCAATAATATGATTATGGAAAAGACTATAATCTTGAATATTGACAGGGTCTTTAAGATTTGGAATAGGCAAAAATTTTATATTAGAATAATTTGTTAACTCTATGAAGAGATTCTTAACTAGAGGTAGTAAAGGAATTTTATACAACATCAATAATAAAGATAAATCAAAACCCTTGTTCATATACTTCTATTTCTAAGGACTGAGATGTTAATTTTCAAAGGAAATATTGAAAAACATGTTGGGCTACCATCAAAGGATATGAGGTTGAACTTTCACAGTGAGAGCCCATTAAATTGTGATGAGTAGAACTATAAGGAGGCATTGTTCATATTCAGGATGGGTTTGACTTTTTTTATTAGATCGATGTCGATGTAAGGACCTAGCCATACAACCTAGACTAATGGCCTACATCTTGAGCCATAATGTTCAACCTTAGTCAAGTAGATTAAATCAACTCTAGAAGATAGATTTATACCTCCTAGATTTACTCTTCAATGGTTTAGGCAAGACTCCATTAGCCTAATTGTCATTATTAATGTTATAATATTATCAATATGCGTCCCAAGACCAAATTTATATGTTAATAGTGTTAATTAGTCTGTTATTAGAAAACCAAGGAGTAAACCTCTTTGATATTAGGGTAATAAAGATCGAAGAGACAAACTACATCAATGATGGTCAGATGGTATTGTTTAGGTATACCTAAGAGAACAATAAATTAATCTATAAAGACTTAATAGAGAGTATCCAAACAATTCATTCAAGAGGCGAGGTAGGTTGATAATGATAAAGGAGTAAGGTAAGGAAGAACAAATGGCATGATGTATTGATGAAATTTATGGGGAAATTACAATATTCACACCAAGTTGGATTTTATGTGGGCTTCTCTACAATGCTTTCAACCTTCTCACTTCCCACTGACTTTGGCTCTACACACATGCATAAATGTAGTTAGGCTTAGAATGTTTAAAATGCTTTAGTTATGTATAATTTTGACTAAATTTTATTTATTTAGTTTATTGAATTGAAGATATTGGAAATTTAAATACAATGTAGTTGTTATATTTTCAATAACTCTATAGATTGAATGTTGTGCAAAGGGTTAAAACTGACATGAGTTTGTTGGACTTCCTTTAAGTTTATAAGCAAGAACAAGCAAACAAAGGATTACTATAATTGTTCAGTAATCCAAAAGTTGTCATAACTTAAATTTAATCTGGTACAACTTATAGTGTCAAATATGTTACGAAATTCAAATTAATTGTTGGCAGCAGTATTGGACATCACCTGAGGCAATGTTCATCTTAGAGCGTAACTCGATCAATAGACATGGAGGACCAGGAAGAGAGAGTCTTCTCGTACATATGCGAGAATCAATTACCCACCACAAGCATGTAGAGAGACTTGTAAGTATCTAAACTTTACACTTATATTCTAATTGTTTTTCTTTGTTGTATTTCAATTTAAATTGATGTATGAATGTTGGAATCAAAATATGTGTATTATGGATAATGATAATGGTAAAAATGTCTGGTGCCATATATGACTGTGTTAAGTTATGTTCTTTGCTCAACAGGGAGTAACTATCATAAAAATAAAGGAAACTCTGCCAAAATTTTTATAAATTCTAGTTCACTTATAACATTTTGTTCTTATGCAAGAAAAGTCTATAAGTATGAGACCTACATCTTGTCAGCTCTTTTTGCACACTAACACTAAGAAGCATGACGGTGTGACATTCGTCAATAAGCGATGTACAGAACTTAATGTATGTGAAATATTATGCTTTAATATTAATTCTTAATATTTATCACTTACTAATATGAATATTGCCTCCTACTAGGACCAAATAAAAGAAAGTATTCAGCGACAGTCTCAGCATGAATAAGTTGTTGACGAGAGTCAGACATATCTTGATGCGGTGGGTGGTAGGGACTGTCATGGAAGGATCTTCGGGTTATGTTCATTTGTAAACATATGTTATTCGCAATCCTCCACTTCCAATATAGCAATATTTAGTAGACGATTGACAACCAATGAATTCAATGAGCTTCATAATACAATGCAAACATTGACAACTCAATTGCAACAGACGATAGAGTACATAGCTCAGCTCCGTAATGAGATGGATGAGTTGAAAGGGAAGGGTAGCACCTTAAAGCATCCATGATCACTAGGACAATAAGATTGTTGTAATCATTTGCTTCAAATTACAAAGACTTATTATATACACTACAGGTTTTTATTATCAATTAAGATAATTTGAACTTTATAACAATAATGAAATTTCTGTTTAAACAAATTAAATTCATAAACATATCAAAATATTATGCACAGATAGTTCATAACTGTTGAAATTATGCATATCATGAAACAAAATTTCATGTTGAGATTTTTTTAAAATTATTTACTGACGAAAAAATGTTTGTTGACAAAATCAATTATATTTACCGATGGAAAAACATACACCGTCAATAAAATGTAGGATATTTACCGATGGTTTCTCTTAATTCCGTCGATAATATTGACAACTGTCGTCAATTTTACCGTCAAGATTTTCATAACTGTCGGTATACTCAATGTCGGTCAATCATCACCGTCGAAAATTCTACCGATGGAATAACCAATACCTTTGGCAAATATTCCAACATCCGTCGGTATATTCACCGACGGTTACATATGTTCGTCAGTAAATTTACCTATGGATATTTTAACGATGCCTTTGTCCGTCGTTAAATTCCGATGGTAATATATATTACCAACAGAAATCCTTTGGATTCCGTCAATAATAACGTCATTTTTCTTGTAGTGAATAATAATGTTCTCTAGCTCTTGTCAGCCCTAATATTAATTGACCAGAAAGAAAACGTTAGCTTCATTAATCAGAATGTTTGTTTTAAGTGAAAATAAATTAACATTTTGTAAATCTAATCAATTCATTAGCTTAAAATGACCATTACTGTTCAAAATAGATCTTGACTGGGGAACCCCACTTAAGATCATCATTGGGGCAGCACGTGCAGTGGAGGAGCTACATAATGAATCACCTTCACTTATCTACCGCGATCTGAAGCCTGAAAATCTTCTCTTGGATAAGGTCAAAAACACACCATTTAGTAGAAATTCAACCATATAATCAGTTGAAGATAGGATTTAATATGTCCGTCAACTCTTTTGCTAAATCCTCTTGATATTGAACCAGGAGTTTGTTCCAAAACTATTTGATTTCGGGACTGTCACAGCAGAAGGAGAATATTTGAGACTTGACACTGCTAGATACACTGACCTGCTCATTCTGACCAATCCTAAGTTTCATTTTAAACCATTCTCATGATTCCTATAGCCATCAATTAACGAACTTTTGCTCAACCCACAGGAGAAGCTGGAATCAAGCCACATGATATTTACAGCTTTGGTGTGGTTATACTGCAAATGATTATGAAGAAGCCACAAGTAAGAATTGCAGGATGCACTATGCCTGTGTGGGCAAGGAGCGACTGCATGATCAAAGGGGATGCAGTGCATGAGAAGCTGAAGAGAACGGGATGCTCTATCAGGGCTGCCAAGGCCATAACAAAGCTGGGGCTCGACTGTGTGAGTGACAACACATTGAAGCGACCCACCATTACTAAAGTTCTTAATAGGCTTGCCAATTTAGATAATCATTAAGTCAATAATTGTTCATAATTTTTCTACTATTGTTTCTATCTTATAATAAGTAAGTGTGTTGCTCTAGATAAACCATTCTACTATTATCAGGAAGCAACCTAAAACCACTGCATGCTTTAGAAGCGTTTGTCTATCTATTTAAAGAAAAAAAATGGAATAAAAGATCAAACTTAACTATGAGACCGTGCAGAAGTATACTCCAAAATCCATGGAAGATAAGGTACATAGCACATATCTAAATGATTTGTTCAATTTGAGACATGCCGAAGCTCTAGTCCCATGTGCCATTTCTGAACTGATAAGATTCAAGAAAAAAGTAGACAAATGGTCAAATTAAAGCAGATAGAAGATTGAATCACAAAGATGTACAAAAAATCAAAGAAAAAAAGGCTATCAACTCAACTCTCTCCTCCTGTGGGAGTTACACATCTTGTCGATGTTGATTTGTTCTTTCATTTATAAGACAAACCAACAATATATATAATTGCATAGTTTTCTAATATCTTACAGCAACCAAAACCACGGTAACCCTCCAAAAACTATTCATTAAACATCTCTTGGCATTAATAATACTTGGTTTTTTTCACTTCCACTTCATAACTGTTAACAGGAAAATTTCCATGTACGGTATACCAGGCGTTTCCAAATTTACAACTGTTAACAGTCTAGGCATATTTAGCAACAAAACAACGCAGCTTTGTCGGTACAATAACTCATTTCAAACCTATGAATTTAGCAAATGTCCTTTTCTTGCATATAGTTAGTTGCTTAGTTTTCTTTTTGCCTTTTCTTTTGAAATATTAGAACTGCATATCTCAATTTGAATTTAAAAGTAAACATTAAGTACTGAAATTGAAGTTTTTCGGGTTAACAACAAAAGCTCAACGAGCATGGAATACATGTATGTACTAAAGCATAATCAGCAGTACATGACCTGAAAGTTCACAGATCCCATCTAATTTCCTAGAAAATCACTTGTCAACATAGAAACTTCCAACTAGATGTCGTTTGATTCCTAAAAACCAGGGAAGGCAAGAAAAACCATGTATGTACTAAAGAAGCTAGCTCTTGAGAAGTTCCAGATCCTTGGCAGAAGACTAGAGCATATCTAACGAGAGGATGTTAGAATTAAACTGAAACAAAGGAAAGAAGATATATCTTACCATTGACTCAGCCAGTGTGCGCCTTCAAACCCGTTGACTTCAGAAAACAGGCACCCTTTTCTTTATACGATGTAGAAAAAGGCGAGGGCAAACATTGGATTTGGATTGGTCACATCTCTGCATTCTAAATGCTGTAAAGGTCATCGAATTAAGGGTTAAATCCATGGTTGTGAACAGCAATCAAAATAAGACACAAACGCAAATTTAGGCCCACGCGCTAACCCAGAGACCAGTCGTGGAAAAGTAAAAAATAGATTCTAATTCTGATTGGCTCTCAAGTCTTTGCTCTTCGCACCTACCAAAAGAAAAGAGATACTAATTCTGATTGGCTCTCAAGTCTTTGCTATTCGCACCTACCAAAAGAAAGTTTCGCTGCTGTCTTCCCCTCTCCTCCACGTACAACTATTTCTACTACCTACTGGAACCTCCCCTACAGTTGTACTCTACGCATTTCACCAGTCGACTACAGATCAGATCTTTACCGATCGATCTTCCCATTTTCTTCCATCGAGTTAAGAAATGTGGGGATTTAGGCGGGTCACTGTCCGTCGGCCGATTCCCAATTTCTTACATGAAGTCAAGTTTTTCTTTTTTCATTCCTCATATATCTCCGTCACGGTCAGAACACTATCATCACCGATGCATTGAGTCTCGTACTGGCTAATGTAAGGCCTCGTGGTATTCGATAGTATTTTTAGCAATTCTTCGCGACAATCAGGGTGCTTGTTGAATTATGAATATTGTCGTCAGGGAGACTTCTTTTGTCTCAAATTAGCATTGTAGGGGCTCAACAATTTAGGAAGATAGTAAGTTAAGGTTTTGGTTGATTTCTTTGAACTGAGGAAATTTTCTTTTTCCTACGAAAAGTAGTCATCCCAATTAGCTTGTAGATGATGACTAGTTGGTTAGACTTCTGTTATCAAATAAAGCAACTCAATTCTTGTTGGTAGGTTCTGCAAATATGATTTGTTTTACTCCTGGGGAACTGAACGAGTATACGGATGGCCGGGTTTGTTCCGAAAAACTTTCTTGTATGTGGAGCTTTTCGCGGAATTTATGGTGGAATCATCCACGGAAGGAAGGAGAATGTGAAAGGCCTGCGAGTGCCGACATCAAAACGAGGATTCAGTGGGAAGTAAGCAAAAAGAAGATTTTTTTTTTTTTAATGGACTAAAAGAGGATGTAGGACAAATGCACATGCGCTGTTACATCTGTTTGGGGCCTTTCTTTGTCTGCAAATAGCTATAGGATTCTTTGTTAAATATTATAGTGTTTTATTATATTTCATAAATTTCAGTTATTTATTTATGTGAGTTTTAATTTGTGAGACTCGATAAATAAATGACTGAAATTTTGAAACATAATAAAATATCATAAAATTAGACAGAAGATTCAAATTCCTATTAGAATTGGTGATCTGTCGTAAAATTTAACTTTTGAGTTCTTCTCGGGTCTATCATTTTTTTTCCTTCCTATTTTCATTACACTTTTTGGACGTATTCCTAGTAGAAAGGTTTATTAGTCATCCAAATATAATTAAACCGGTAGAACATAGCGAAACAACAGACAAGTTTTATCTTATCTATCCACTAATGCAAAGTGAAAGTGTCATGTAATGTCTAAGAACATGCAAGAGCCTCCTTTGCCTCGTCACTTCCTACCCATATTATGACGTTTATGTATGTTGGATCTCTTTTCCTCTACTGCCACTCCACTTTCTGTTCCGATGGTCCGAAAACTTTGACCAGAAAGAAAAAAGGTGTACTTAAATTGAAAGTTTCAAGTTAGCTTTGCTTAATCAGAATGTTTGTTTGAAGTGAAAGTTAGATTCTAAATCATTAGCCTGGTATCTCCTCCCCCTTTTCTGTTTCTTTGTTGTCGCTGTGTCCGACACTCCCGACTGTCTCCGAGTCATTTTATAATATTACATATTATCATGATATCATTGATAATACATTACCTCTTTTTTATCTGGTTTTATCTTAATAACTCAAAACATGTTCATGATGCATGGCAATTTTATATTTCATTTTCTGCTCATTTTGTAAAACATTCTTTTGTTAAGAACCTTTCTATTGGATAAACTCAATATATTATGAGATTATCTTAATTAATAACTCTTATTCTTATATGCCTTGGTAAGTCATTTAACTAATTTACTAATTTTTTAGATGCAATTGATTAAGATGTCCTTAAATATGGAATTCTTGATTATAATTAATATGTATAGTCACTTTATTTTTAGTAACCTAAAAGGCTGATTTTCCTTCCGCTATATTTTTATATTACAAAGCATACATATAACTAACTCCACTGTCTCAAACCAGACTACAAACTAATGGTTTTAATTACCAAGTTAAATTGGAAAACAACTTGTTATGTTAAAAATGTGTCTGGAGGAGTTCAAAATCATGTTTTGATGGTTATATATTCATGTCACTGCCACTCTTGAACAATTTGCGAAACTAACATAGGTAGAAGCAAACAGGGGAATCTCATTGATGACCAGATAAGATATGGCAGAAGAAGTGCACTTTGACTTCAGAAAATATAATTGGGACGTTGTTTCATTTGCACTACTTACGACCTAAGTATCTACGCCCGTTTTCTTTGCACTCATAAGGTGGAATCACCCACCTTAAGCGTCTCTATATTTTGACCCGACAGAATTATAAAGGGAGTAAATCACGATTTAATATTTTTCAAATTATTAACAAGGTGGTTACTATACTAATAATATTTTTTAATTAATAAATGAAAAGGACAAAAAAATTTCATACATCTTAAATGAAAAAAAGACAAACTTTACTCGGCCAATATTTTAAAAATCGGACCAGACATCAAATCGGTTAAAGCAAAAATTTAAAATTTAAAATCGGACCAGACATCAAATCGGTTAAAGCAAAAATTTAAAATTTGAAAGTTCAACTAGTATTAAACGGCTATAAAATTGATATATAATAAATAAGAATAAAAATTATAAAAATAAGCAAAAATATAGTATAAAATAAAATATTTTGATATAAAAATACACATAATATTTATTAATATATAATAAATTTAAAATTTTAAACTAATAATAAAATCTAACTTA
Organism: Erythroxylum haughtii; assembly: GCA_025504935.2. Classification (NCBI taxonomy): domain Eukaryota; kingdom Viridiplantae; phylum Streptophyta; class Magnoliopsida; order Malpighiales; family Erythroxylaceae; genus Erythroxylum; species Erythroxylum haughtii. Next base: position 68,155 of record JANSVB020000438.1, on the reverse strand, counting down.
AATTTTAAAATAAAAATAAAAATAAAAACTATATTTTCATATTTTCATTTACTTAAAAACTCATAAAATTGAAATATGTTTAAAGAAAGTCTAGAAGAAAGTTTATCTTTTGTATTGTCCTTTAAATATGCTCTTTATAGTGTAAATATTATTTTAAAACAATCTTAAATTATTTTAAGCAAATTTACTTATATATACTAATTAATAATTCAATTTATTAAACAAATTTATTATAAAATAATGATTAATTTTTAAAAATAATAATCTAAAAATTTTCAATTAAAATATAATGAAATAAATAAAGATACTAAAATTTGACAAATATAATTTATTAATGAGATTGAATAAATTTAGTATTTTTAAAGATTAAAATAGTAATATATTTTTAAAATAATATTTTAATTAAAATATAAAGAGATAAATAAATAATATAAAACTTAAAAATTACATCTTTCAAGTACAGTACCGATGAAACATCTTCCGGCATTATAGAATCTGGTCAGTAGCGAAAACCTTGAAAAATATAAGAATTAATTAGTAACATTTTCAAAAATTTTTAAAAATTACTCTCCCAGCTCTCTCTCTTCCTCTTTCCTTCTTTTTTCTCAAAGTTTCTATAATTAATTATTTAGTTAAACTTTTATTGTGATTGTTTATTTTTATTTTAAAATAAAATAAATATTTTTATTACTAATAATAATTATACTTTAAATTAAACTTAAAAATAAATTATTTTATTTTATTTTATTTTAATCTTTTATATAATATTTATTAATAAAGTATTAATAAAAATATTTTATTTTTTAAAAATAAATAGTTTAAATTTTTTTATTTATAAACTAATATTTATTTTATATATTTTTAATTATTAAATCAAATTTTATTTGAAATTTATATATTTTAAA
>JANSVB020000438.1:43274-55763 GCA_025504935.2 Erythroxylum haughtii | reverse complement strand
CAGAGGTAATTGTGAAGTGTTTCTGGAAAATTGAAGTTGTAAATCTAGTGACTGATTGTTCGTAGTTCACCATTATTGTAGGATATGCATCGGAATGACCTACGGTCGTCCCGGTGTATACTCTACGGTAAGGAGGCGCTACAATTAACATATAAAGTTCTCAAATTAGCCATATCAGTTCTCAAAACAACAAAATTTTACAAGAAAGAATGAGAGATTATCTTATTAAGTACGACAATTCGACAGTTCGGTGCTGGTGATGTCAACAATTTAAAGACAAACTTGACACTAACGACAGAAGAAGAATAACGAAGGAAGAACATGAAACAAAAAAGAACTGGGTAAGGGGTCATGGTTGGGGATGAAAGGAGATGGATGGAGGCAGTACTAAGGCTAAGGGGCGAGCATCGAGAGCAAAACTACGAGAGCAAGGGAGGAGGCTGGTGAGTGGTGTCTGGCTTTCATTAATGAGAGACAAAATGACATCGTTTTGTCTTGCATTTTATTAATTGTCTTATAAATTAAACGACATCGTTTTACTCTTAAAGTAAAACGACACCATTTTGTTGGTGGAAGAAATATTTTTAACATAAACAAAATGACATTTTTAACATAAACAAAACGACGTTGTTTTGCGATAAACAAAACAACATCATTTTGTTTCAATCACTGTGCAGGCTATGGGCCAGGCTACTCGGCTCAGGCTACTGCCCTGCTTGGCCATTTGGCCTACAACTTGTGGCCCACTACCCGTGTTCTATAGCTCGTGGCCTTTGACTCACAGGTTGTGGCTCGACTCAATATTTTTGGGCTATTCAGACCCGATCAGTGGGTTAGTTTGACCAGGCCAAACTCATTGACCCTGGCTGGGCCAGGTATGTTTTTCCATCCTTATATACATTCAAGATCTATCAACATTACTCATTGCAAAATTGTTAATTTAAAAGAGTAATTTCATAGTTAGTATCCTTCATGTCCTAAGTATTAATCAATCGAATTAATCACCTATAATATATTTCAATACTACGATATGTAGCATTGTTTACACCTGTGAATCAAGAAAGCAAATTCTTACTGTGACTCCTCAACTCATGAAATTTTTTTACCGATAAGTCTCATGGGAGCTGCATCACAGGTTTCTAATCTATATACCGTCCTAAGGGTTTATTATGCAAAGAAAAGTCTTGTTTATTAAACGTATGAATTTCTTGTGTTAATGCTAAGTTTGCATTAATTACATTGAATTTGAAGTATTTATGTTTAAATTAATTATCTACAATTGATTTCAAAACTATAGTACGTGGCATTATTTACACCTGTGAATCAAGAAAGCAAGTTCTTGTTGTGACTCCTAGGCTCGTGAAATTTTTCACCAATAAGCCTCGCGGGAGCTGTATCACAGGTTTCTAGCCTATATACTATTCTAGGAACTTAGTTATGCCTCAAATCATCTATAAGATCTCAAACTCATTCTAGATACACTAAATATTTAGACTATTAAAGAAGAATATAAAAACTCATCAATGATTATAAGAATATTCTAAACAACAACTTAAAATTAAGACCTGCTTTGCATTCACACAAAACCCAAACGTATCAGAATCATATTATTAAAGCAATACATATGGTAGATATTAGTTGTGTGACATACTTGGATGGATGGATAACTTCAAACTACAAAGAAGAAGGATAAGCGACGCTCTTCAACACAATATAGGGCCTACGAAAAAGAATATTTCATATTTAATATAATATACTTGTTTAATAGTTTTGTTATATTTTTAATATATTAAAGCAAGCAAATAAGAAAATAATATTATTTATTTTGAAATAGAAATATATAGACTTTTAGTGGGGAGTAATGTTAGAAATTAATGTTATGATAATTTTAATAACAATCCGTTGCTAGTTTCTAATTTTCTTGTAGTGAAGGAATCATGCTTAATAAACATAAGGTAAATTTCAAAGCGTACATCCATAATGATAAGGAAAGATAAGAATAACTCAATATGCTCATAACCAATTCCATTAAAGTATACTTATGCCTTTTTGTAATATTGTTGTATTTTAGTGTGATGAACATTATATATTAAGTACATCATTATGCTTTTTTAAGAATTTAACAAATAGGTTAAGACATTGTCCGATTTCATTTTACCTTCCACAAAATTTACCATCTCTATAAGACCTAACAACTTTCACTTTTTAGTATAAGTATATTTTAACCCTCATTAATAAACACCTCTACAACATTTATTGATTATGATTTATCATATAGCAACTAGACATATCCGTAGTGTAAAATCATTAATAAAAGTGATAAAATACTTTTTCCCACTAAAAGATGAAACATCAAAAGGCCCATATATATCAAAATATATAAAAGTTCGAGGTGTTGTGTGCTTCTTGTGTTTGTTTTCTTAATTATGTGTTGTATATGTTTTCTCATAATACTATGCACATATTTACTAAAATAAGTAAAATCTAAATTAGAATGATTTCATTCTTTACAATCTTTGTATTCTTTCTTTAGATTTGTTACTTAGATGTTTATGTCATATATGAGCTAAACTTTCTTCTACTAAACTATGTTTAATACCAACAAATGCAAGGCCAACAACGTCTCAACAAAATGATCATCAAACTTTATTTTGTATAAACCATCACAAAACCAATAAAATTGTTATTATTAAATAAAACAACATACATTTAAAAACTTAAAGGAATATCCAACTTTATCAAGTTTAGACAAAGAAATTAAAATTTGAGAAACAGTAAGAACATAAAGTGTTTGGAAAATGTATAAATGATGTCTAATACCAAAATTCAAATGATAAGTTCTAATGACTTTAACCTGAGCTTTGATTTCATTACCCATAAATATAAAATTTTCATTTGAGTTTATGGTTTGGGTCATGAAGAATCCCTACATCATATTTAAGACATAATTGGCAAGACCAAATTCAATCCATCAACTATTAAAAGGAAAATTTGTGGCGCTTCGAGGTGGTTAAGAGCGTGAATAAAACGATGTCATTTGGATTAAAGTTAAACAACATTATTTTAATTTATGAACAATTCGACAGTTATCGACGAAACTGTGGTTTCGTCAGTATTCAAGATGCTTATTCTTCCCATCAGCCATTGTCACCTACTTTTACAACAAACTTTACTTTTCTGTCGCTATATTATGTCGAGAAAGTCGCAGGGATAATTTCCCTCTACGTTTACCAACTAATATAATTTTTTTCTAACTAATTTACCGACAAAAAATTAGTTTCCGTTGCTAATTTACTACGGAATGTTTTCTGTTAGTAATTTTCTGTCAGTAATGTGTTATTTTCTTGTAGTGTAAAAAATTATCTTGGATAATATTTGATAAAAGATTGAATGAATGTAGAACTCTATCCGGTGAAGACTCTTGGGAAATTACATGACCTTATTGGAATGTCGTGAGTCCTCTTTTGTCTGGTATTGTTGATGGATTTTTTGTTGTTAGCTATTTGGTATGTAGTTGTCGATTGGATTTGTGAGCAGCAGTGTTGGTCTTATGTTTAAAATTAATCCATCTTGTTGTTGCGATTTCTGTGGCTCCTACGTGACTTTGGTTTAGCTGTGTTTTCCTTGGTGTGTCATGATTGACGTGTTTCTGGTGTATCTGTGATTTTGTTTTGGTATTTGCATAATTCAGCTGTGTATCTTCTTCAATTCTTCAACATCAATTGAGGGTAGCTTTTTGGGACTTGGCAGCTGATCCATTTTCTGATGTATGTGTTATCCTTGTGCTGCCTTTTCGTTTTTATAAAGTGTTGATTGATTGGATGTCCTTGATGAATTACAGTTGGAAGTAATGCACGAAAATTCCAGTAGCTAACTACGGTAGTATACTCTGTGAACAACTTTTAGAACTGTCTTTGAAAAAGTTGAATTCATCGCGAAGTTTTTCCTTTTATCTCAAATGTATTGGTTTTTATTCATTGTTATTTTAGTCACTTGAGTTATTTGATTAATGTTTCTTTCGTTAAAAGTTGTTGAGAGAAATTCTCTATTGAGGTTAGTACAAGACAGTCGTGTTATTACGTGTAAGTTACTTTCATGGGTTATGAGGACGAGGAATAGTGTTAAGGATTGGGTGAGTCGGCTCTATATTGCTTTAAGGAAAACTATTGTTGTTCTTTGGTGAAAGTGATTAAGCTAGTGAGGACCTCGCAGATATAGACAAGATGTGCCGAACTGCATTATCAAATATCGAATGTTGATTTGTTTTTTTTTGTTTTTAATTTTTCATTTCTTTTGTGCTAGAAAAATTACAGTTACTAACTCAATTGCTTTATATCAAACAACTATATATATAATTCAAAGCAACCGTGGCTGAGCCATAATTTGTGAGAAACTATATCTTTTCGTATTTTCAATTTCAGTTCAACATAAAAAAGCACGATTTGACTCGCACTCCTGTTTCATCAAAAAAGCGAGGAATAAAGTTATGTACAGTTTTTTTCCAAACTAAATAGTGTATAAAGTTATGCACTTTTTTTTAAAAAATGCTATTCACAAATTAAAAGAGAAAATATATTTAATATAAATCAATTAAATCATGAAGTCAAATTTATTATTAAGAAAAAAACGTAATCTATACATAGCTATTTAATTGAATTTCTTTTAATAAATTATTTTATTATTCAAAAATCATAAAAATAATATTTATTATGCCAATGATGTATCTTGTACAAGTCAATAACATGATTCAGCCAACTGTCAAGCAGATTCTACCATTCAATCATAGCTCTAATGCAAATTCTCACGCGGGGCAAGGACAATATGTTCCTGTCTATTGTACATGACTAGTAACATTCGCCTTCAACATTTGGTCCTGAAATTAAAACCAATGCTAGGAGTGGCCATCGCCTTATTTAGTAAATGATTGATAACTATTTTTTGACAAATTGAAATTAAAACCAATGCTATGAGTGGCCAACACCTTATTTGGTAAATGATTGATCAATTATTTTTTTGACAAATTAAAAAGTGTTTAGTTGTTTGATATATTTGGACATCAATTGATTGGATCGACATATTGAGCTCAATTTATTATTTTTGAGAATGCTCATATGAGGAAAGTTTTATTCTAGCGGCTGAGAAATTACAAGACGAAAAAACGATTATGTCTAAAAGTTATAACAAATTACTCAAACTGTTATTTTTTAATATTACTTTCCCTTCACCAAACACTAGTGTCCTAAACTTCACTAAAACTTGCAAACCTATCTAGAGGGATTAAATAAATGACAAGGTTACCCGATATTGTAATAATCATTAATTAGTAAGAAAAATATAAGGCTCTTTAAGAATGTATCACGTAAGGAATTTCAATAATTTATTTAATTGATACAAACAGTGAACCAGATCTCAAAGATATTTCGATATCACAAACAGTGAACCAGATCTCAAAGATATTTCGATATCAACAAATGATGACGCTATAGCTTCAATCAAAGTAATTCTTAATAAATTAGTATTTGCAATTTGTAAGGGCCATTCTAGCTATATACCAAATCCCTAGTTAATACTAAAATAAAATTAATATAAGAATGAATAATAAGATAAATAAGAGGGTAAAAGAGAGAGAGACATTGAGATTATTATTATTATTATTATTTCTAAATTTTATTTTTTATTAGAATTATAAACTTAATTTTTGTGAAATTAAATATATAAAATTTAAATTCTTATGAGAATATTCAAAGAAATAATACTTATGTATTTATAAATCTTTTTTTAGTCATACCTTCATAAGTCATTTTACACATAAACAATTAATATCAAACAACTAATTTTATCAAACATCTTTAAATAAATAGCTAATGTTATTTATTAGTCAAATCAGCTAATATAATATACTATCAACTAACTGTTGATATAATTAGCTAACAACTAATATAATTTGTTGGTTATCAAACTGGCCCAAGATATGCCAAATTTTTGGTTTATCCAATCTGAGTTCAACTTTATCTATTGTCCTCAATGTGCCATACAAAAAAGTATCAAATAAAAAACAAAAGAAAATAAACAAAAATAAAAATGTATCCCAATTGCTATGATATATAAGAGACTTGACTACTATGTATAATAAAAAGATAATCTCATATACATTATAAAATGAATCATATCAATTACATCATACAATGATATCAACTATCACAAATAATTCTTTATGGTATCAATTACCACACATAATTTTTTATCAAATATTCATGATAAATATTTTTTTATCGATATTCAAGATAAGTGTTGGTTAATTCATCACAAGCAATAAATCTATATATACTTTATCTAATTCTCAATAATATACTCCAAGCAACGGGACACTGCATCTATCATTCTTGTCTTGACTCATTCAGTCCAAACAACATATCAATACATGTTTTAATGTGACGTTGAGTAATAGTCTCCAACTAAACATGTCTCACCACCCCAAATCATACAGTGACACATTTAATATCCTCATACGTTCTCAGTACACATAAAATAACACAAATTGATCACCCCAATATGCCAAAAACACATACGAAACAATTACACCATAATCGCATTCATACATAATATCTTAAGTACTTATTGATGGTACTCCGACATACTAAAATACACGTCACATATATAATAGGAACTTTATATTAACAATCACATAAAAGATACACTCAAATAAATAATGATTAAACCTCTGAAATTATCAATTAAACTAAACTCTAAAAATCTTTATATGTTTTCTGCAATTTTAACACAAAATTATGTAAGTTAAGACATGCAAACAATAATTGATCACACGCAAATCGGTCAAAAAATATATTTGACAAAATATCAATCTAACTGTGATGGAACATAATACATGTTACTTTACAAAATTTTCCTTCCTCAAGCAAAGAACTATCGAAATGTTATTTTGAAAACTTGCTAAAGTTGAGGAAGTATGCTAGATTCACCATTTTCCCTAAAAAAATATTTTCTTTGAGATTCTTTCACCCGTCCTCTCGTCATTTAAGTTCTTAAAATTTGTTAAAATTTTTTGAGATTTTTCATTCTTAAAAAGTGAAATTCTACGAGATTTATTCAATTCGATCAAATGAAATTATGTAAAGTAATAATACCACCATTGGTTGATCAATAACACCTATTTGATCGATTGATATCACCTTAAAATGTGATGATTCTTTATTTGCCAGATTCAGATGCTCATAGTTAAATTTACTTAATAAAAAAGCTTAAAACAACACAAAAATTCACAGCTTAAACACATGACATAATAATTAAACTATACGATATACCTGAAGTGTAAATTTCATAGTCTTATACATATTTGTATATGTCATATCTAACTCTGGGTAATATGCTCCAAGAAACAACATAGTAAACTTATCATTCTTGTCTCGACTCATTTCATGCAAACAACATATCAATATATGCTTTAATATGACAATGGTCAAGTCTACAAACAATTAGGTCACACCATCCTAAATCATACATAAACATATTTAATACTCTCATAAGGTTTTGAGTCTCATAAAATAACAGAACTGATCACTATAATATGTCAAAAACAACTAATAGCTACATCATAAATGCATTCACATATAAGATTTTAAGTAATACTTAATGGCACCTCAACATACTAAACACATGCCACATTTATTATGTAAATTCGAAAGGATGTAGTAGCTTTGCAAAATTTCTGATTCCGTCGTAGTTATTTCTAGCACAATTGAAAATAAAAAAATAAATGCAAAATAAATAAATCAACATCTTAAATACTTTCACTTATGATACAACAATAGTTTTACTCAAAGTATTACAGAGCCAACTCACCCTACCTTTGATACTATTTCTCGTCGTCACAACTCGTGAAAGTAAATCACACCAAATAGCACGACTGTCTCGTACTAACCTCAACAGAAGATTTTCTCAACAATGTTTAATGATAACGATACGAAATAAACAACTCAAGTGATTAAACAATAACCAACATATATAAAGATAACACTTGAAATAAAAAGCAACTCTCCTAAATATGCAGCTTCATCAATGAAAGAACGAGAAGTTGTCCATCGAAAGATCTGCTATGAGGCTTCAATATCGTCACTGAAAATCCCATGCACAACAGCTATAAAACGTCTCAAATTAACAAACGTTTCTTTATTGAAACATCATACACGGAGGACTGCAAAAACACCTAGACTGTTGGAATTTTTTGCATGAAAACCACTATTATCGACACACCAAAAATCCCTCACCATGGACAGAACACACAACACTCTTATCCCACAAATCACAACAGATAGCCACATAAATTAACACTTCATTGATAGTGAACATCCCCACAAAATCATGCAGACACCATAAAAAGACCAGTTGCCAAAATTCATAAACTAGACAACAAAGAAGCTCTCAATAATCGTTCAAAAAGTAGCAGAGAACACAACACAAAGACACACACAGTCAACAAATTTTCAGCCCCCAAAATCATGATTTTCTTGACAACAAATTTAGCAACATATAAGGATGATATCCGCAAAATATCATCTAAGAGAGCAAAAAAATTTCAGCTGCCACGTCACCATATGCCCATCGTCCCCCATATAAAAACGACACTATTTCAGCCCACACATCACGTAAAACACAGCCAAAGATAGCTGTAATGGCCAAAACAATCTCTAAATATATTGCTATTTTAGATAGTCTTTATCCCCAAAATTGGTTATACATAAAATCCCATTTTGATTAGGATTTTAAACTTAATCAACCTTATCTTGAAAGAGTCCCACTTTAATCCAACTTCAAATAATGTCCAAAATTAAATAATAAGATATCATAATATATATCTTAACCTATAATATGAACTTTATTAACAATCACATAAAAATCACACCCAAATAGACATGATTGGACCTTTGAAATCATCAATTAAATGAAAATCTAAACTCATCCTAATTCTGATGTGGAGTTTCTATAATTTTAATATAAGTTTATGTAAATTAAGGCATGCACACAATTGTTAATCACACAAAAGAATAATCAAGTATTTCACAAAATATCACACAAAAGAATAATCAAGTATTTGACAAAATATTAATCTAAAAACCCTACGTAGAACATTCTACATGGTACTCTACAAATTCTATATGAAATTTCCCTTCCTGAAACAAATAACTGTTAAAATGCTATTTGAAACTTGCCAAACTTAAGGAAATATGCGAGATTCACTGTTTTTTCTTTTAGAAATTATTTTCTTCGATGATCCTTTAGTTCCTCCTTTGTTCTCTCTATCTCTTGTGGCTTGAGCGCTTGAAATCTGTAAGAAAAAGTTTTAAGAGTTTTCATTCTTTAAAAATGAAATACCAAGAGGCTCATTCTATTCCGTCAAATGAAAATACGTAAACTAACAATATCACCATTGCAAAAATGTGATGATACTCTCTGTTTGCTAGAAAAATCACTCTAAAATCAATTTAAACACTCAAAGTTACATTTTCTTAATAAAAAGACTTAACAAAGCTGAAAATTACAGCTTAGCTACAAGAAATAACAATTAGACAATATTATAGGCCTGAAGTATAAATTTCAAGAGTCTTGCAGCTATGGTTAATACTAATCACTTGACACTTTTTAAAGCATAAATTAAGATTGTGAGATATAACATGCGTATGTAGTTGGAAGTGAGATGACCGATAATCTACTCAAATTTTTGCTTAAACTGAAGTAACATAGACAACCCATTTCATTATGAGTGCTCAAAACATAGGAATTCAAGTATCCCAACTCCACATATGTAACTCTAACCCAAGTATTGCAGCAAAACAAGCTTAGATACATATTCACGACGCAATGTTTGTAGATAATAACAGATCATAGAGCAAAACAAATTAGGTCTGAGCATAGTAGATGATCTCAAGAACGTTTACAAGTTTGTTAGTTGGATTTTCTATTGATACCCTAAAGCAAGTGACGGAGACAAGAGACTTAACTGTTCAATTTCCATGTACAGTAAACCAGGGTTTCCAGCTTTACAACTGTTAACTGTCGAAACATATTTGGCAACAAAACAACGCAGCTTTGTCGGTACAATAACACATTTCAAACCTATGAATTTATCAAATGTTGCATATAGCTAGCTGCTGAGTAAAAGCTATTTTCTTTGTTTTTCTTTGAATTCAAAAGGTAAACAACGTTAACAACAAAAGCTCAACAATATGGAAGACATGTGTATACTAAAGCAGAATCAGCTGTACATGACCGGAAATTTCATAGATCCCATCTAATTTCATAGAAAACCACTCATCAACATAGAAACTTCCAACTAGATGTTGTTTGGTTCCAACAAACCGGGGAAGGCACTAAAGAGCATGTGTGCATTGAAGCAGCTAGCACTTGAGAAATTCCAGATCCTTGGAAGAGAGGAGTGATCAGTAAAGCAGATCTAAGGAGAGGGTGTTGGAATTAAACTGAAACAACAAAGAAAGAAGACAGATCTTATCTTTGATTTAGCCATTGTGCGCCTTCTAACTCTTTCTCCCCTCGTTGACCTCGGAAAACAGGCCAAATTCCTAGCTACTAACCCTTCTTTTTCGTTTATATGACGTAGAAAGGAAGAGGGCGAAGATTGGACTTGGATTGGTGACTTTGGCATTATCACATCTCTCTATTCTAAATGCCATTGGAAACATCAAAACCCCACCACTATTTGGAAAAATTAAATTTAAAAAAGGTTAATTAAATCCGTGGTTATGACCATCAAACAAAATAAGACTAACACCATCAAATTATAAGTACAAGCTCATACTAAATGGCTAAAAAACAATCAAACGTTTCTTTTTCTGCCTACGTAATTCCTCCCTAGCTCAACGTGTCGAACGAGGAGGGTATTGTCCAAACGCATATTTACGCGCTAACGCAGAAACTCACTTGTCCAAACCCAAAGAAAACAGAAACAACAAATTAACCGAACTTCTGATTGGCATGTCCAAACCTTCCACTCTCCCAACGTAGAACATATTGAAACACTCCCCTACTGTTCCACCCTGCAGCATTTCACCGGTCGACGAAAGATCAAATCTTTATCAGTCGTCCCAATTCCTTTTCTGTGTGTTGTAGTATTGTGCTAATTTTTCATTTCCGGTTGGTTAAGAAATGTGGCGTTTTTTGAGGGTCGGAAAGCCGCAGATTGGTGCGGATGACGGTAAGAGACCTCAACAACTTACCACAACCTTCTTCATTGCTAAAAACGTTAAATTCTTTAACAGTTCGCCACCGGCTCCGGCACCGCCGTCACATCAGAAAGACTAGCTGTTTTGTCTTCATTGTTATCCTTTTTGTACTTTTTATGTCATCCTGCACCGAACTCCTTATAGTACCTCTTAGGATTGTTTGTGCCCGATCACGGCGCACGTGCCTCCACACCTTCGGCGCCTTTCAGGGTCATTTTTTCACCGGAGCCATAGTCACCGATGTGGCACTAGAATTTGCCAGCGAGGTCGAGGCCCCATATCTTAGTACTTTCACAGGAGTAAAAACCTCTTGATATGTTTGTCGATTATGACCACTATCTCTCACTCACCATCACCATCACCATCAAGATCAAACTATAAACATCTCGATTCACCTACACATCACTCACGATAGTTGTACTTATAAGATCTTGTGGTATTCGATTGCATTGTTTGGATGGTTCTTAGATTATGCTTATTGTTATCAGGGATACTTCTTTAGTATCTAAGGCTTATAGAATGGCTTCTGTTCTCAGCTGAAGTAGTTCAATTTTTGTTGGTAGGTTCTGGAAATATAATTGCTTTTACTCATGAGGAACTGAACCAATATACGGATGAGTTTGATGACAAGAACTTTCTTGGAAATGGAGGATTTGGCACTGTTTATGGTGGCACCATCCATGGAAGGGAGGAGAAGAACCTCAATGGCCTGCAAGTAGCAGTTAAGGTCTCTCGCAATGCCGAGACCAAAATGAGGACTCAGTGGGAAGTAAGGATAAGAAAGATTTTTAATTCTTGCATTGTCTTGCGTTATAATTTTTGCATTTTAGCCACAGTGTTTAGGACAAACGCTCTGTTAAAACGGTTAAGGCAATCCCATGAAAGGGTCTCTTTCCATAGATGGTCCGAGCTCTCTAATCCCTTCTGTTCTTGAAACAATTAATGACAATAGCAATACGAGGTTAACCCAACAAACGATTATCATCAACAACTTTTGGGCCACTCTGCCTTTTCCTCTGTTTTACATCGCTCATTATAATGTGGGTCTGTTTTGAATATTTATGATTGTTCTTATTATTCTCTTTTTTTCATTATACTTCTCTCCCATGTTCGTAATGAAAAGGTTGTGTGTGTATTTTACTCCAGAAACAGAATTTAGTACCAAACCTGGATGTACTCTGTATTAGTAATTAACTAATCTTGAACCCTGTCGTTTTCCAGGCTGAAACAAGGT
>JANSVB020000438.1:4747-17607 GCA_025504935.2 Erythroxylum haughtii | reverse complement strand
ATGTTTAAATTGATGGTTATGATTCGCATATGAAGCATAAAATGAATTGAGGTTATGGAATTGATGAATTCCAAAAAGGGGAAATGGAATTGTTTTTGAATGAAAGAAAAAAAATTAAAATTATACCAATTTGGATTAGTTTAGACCGATGGTCTTAGAGTTTTCCAACACGACATTTCTTTAAAGTACACGTTTTCAGATGTCAGAAATTTAACTTTCAGTTTAATTGAACCGTTTGATTTTCTTTGATTCTGAGCCATTCGATTTGCTTTCGATTCCTTCGCTTTTGATCCATTTTCGTTTGTGTTCCATTCTTTCGGATTTGATTCCTTCGTTTTTTGTTCTGCTTTCGATTTCTTTCGCTTTCACCAAGTATAAGTTTGCTCAAGTTTAGTACATGTTTTCGATTTATGATTCCGAGGTTAGGTTCCGAAAATGAGACCCAACATTTATTGTATCAGAGCGCGGGTATTAGGATCTTACATGGGCGCATATGTATAAATGATATGCATGAGAAATTGATAAGAATTTGAATGGATAGAAAGTGAATTAGTGAGAATGTGATATTGATGTGAATAAATTATCATGAATTATTTGAAGAACCAAAGTGGTTGTTTGATTTAGGTGTCAATAGTATGATTGATTGTAAGAATGTATTAATGGAAATTAAGATTAGAATTTCATGATGACATTGGATGAAGTAATTTTGGATATACATGTGTGAGATGCAATAAGGGATACTTGAAAGAATAGTTGAATGATAGAGATATAGATATGTATGGAAGTTCAAAAGGATTGAATTAAATGGTATTGGTCGATGTTAAGGGTATTAAGAATTGGACCATTGACTTGTGTAAATGTGTTAAGAAATATTGATTTCTACCGTGAAATTATTTTGAAATTGATTATGATTTGATTTAAAAAGTTAGAAAATGAGTCTTTGATAAATATTCGAATGTAAAATGTTTATAAATGGCAATTCATCCCCATCTCCAGGTACCGAGTAGGAGATCGGATGAAAGAAAGCCAAGGTTTTTGTTCGATTTTTTTTAGTTTGTGTTTTTGTGTATTTTGGAATTTGGTTTTGGCGTTGTAAATGGCTTGGAATGCCATTAAGGTTTTGTAAGCAATTATTTATGAAATCATGTATTGAATTGATTTATGAATATAATTTGGATATGTATAGATATGGATGAATGTGTATGATGATGGGATATGAATTGTGATTGTGTATAAATTTATACCAGTTTTGATTGAATTAGACCGATTGTTGTAAGGTTTCCAACACGATAGTTATTTCTAAGATATTTGTTCCCGGATGTCAGACCTTTGTTCAGTTCAGTTTCTCCGTTTGTATGCTTTCAATTCGCTCCGTATTTGTTTTGCATTTTTGTTATTCGATTATTAGATTCCTATTCGCTTCGCCTTTGTTTCTTCCGTCTTATGTTTCCGATTCGATTCGTTGCGATTTCGTTTGCATACTTTGACTTTCGCCTCATGTTTCGTTCTTTCGAATTCGATTTCGTTGGTTTTCACTTTCCACCACTTCGTTTTCCAGTTTGTATCTCCGTTCTTCCGGTTGGGGTCCGTTTCTGAGATCAGGTCCCAACAGAGCATGAAATTAATATTTACTTTAATTTGAGTCTAATCATATTAATTTTTTTCCATTAGTTATCGATTTAATTAATTACAATTATAAACTATTTATAAAGTGTCATTCATCCTTGGCCAAAGATTTTCCAAATCAATACTAATCGAGAACAATGTAACATTCTCCCTAATTACATTAAGGTGATGAATCATACCTTGATCATATAACTACCTCCATATAGTTCATGCTACATCTAATGACTACCAATTGAATGACTCATGATTAGAATAGGTCATAAATAGTATCAAAACATAGCAATTACTATACAAAATAACTTGGAGACCTTAAGTTAAAGGATCACTTATACAAGTAATGTTCCAAATGAATTTCTCATGTCGGTTAGTGAACTTGTTCTCTAATAAGCACCCACACGTTTATTTAAGCATCTCCATACTTTAGCCTATGAGATAGGCTACTTCCTTCATAAGGAAATATAATTTGTGCTAGTCTTTTTACATTATATTAATGTCCAATCTTAATAGAGCAATGACTAAGAATAATTTAGGGATAATACATAAACATAATATGAATCTCATTTCCAATGTATAGTTATCCCATGAAGTTTATCATATACATATAAACATATACAAGATTAAGAATGCCTTTACATATTTTGTCATTAAACTACAACCAAACTAATTGGCTAAAAGGCATAAACCAACATTTTAGACGTCTAAATTAGTATCTCAATGACAAGTGAGTAATTTAAGTACTTAAATTTATCAATCATAATCAATTCAATGAATCTTTTATAATAATAATATACAAAAATTATCACCCATCTCTTTTTCTTTATATCAACTTTTTAAATTTGTCTTTTTTACTTATAATTCATTTTTATAAAGTTATTTTATTATTAGAACATTATGTTATTAGAGATAGTAACTTATAATATTTTAGTTATTAGTTGTGGAATAATTAATATAGAAAAGAAAGTTGTAATCTTACTAGGACTAGCTATTAAATTGGTTAGTTTTATGTATCCTCATATTTGGACATGGTTTCATGGGTCTTGACTCTTTTAGAAATTACTTAGTAATCGATGACTAGATTAGGGGACAAACACATGCTCTTAGTTTCTATATTTTTTAATGGAATTAATTTTCTATTAATTTCATTTTGTCTAGTCTAAGACTCTTTTGTAAATATTTTTTGATATCTTTTTAAGAGAAATAGGATTATAACTTGACCATGAACTTATACAAGAGACTTTTAGTTTTGATTGCATTAGGACTATTAAAGTTATAAGTTGGCATTTCAAATGCTCATAGAAATAAGAAGATTTTAATTCCTAAGCTTATGTTCTTAAAATTACATGTCATTAATGATTGAAAAGAAGGAATAAGAAATAAAAGCATTTGTATGTAGGTTGAGATGGTTGAATAAGACTATTAACATTGTAATCAAACAACTCTGGGCAATTATAGCAATATCTCTATAATAGCCGGTTTTTCAAATTGAGGGATTAGAATCCTAGACTATTGCATAGAATCTATATCATTGAAAATTCATGAACTGCATTTCATTCACATGCATATCAATAGCATACACACATGAATTATGATTTAGTGCACATTGAAAAGAATGTATATGCACTCAATTGACTTATTCTGGGATATGAAAAGATTAAATGATTATGATGTTAATTGTGTATTGTTTATGCCTTGCATTTTGGTTTGATTGATTACAAGTAATAAATTTGGAATTAATTTGGTGCAACTAGAAAATTGATGAATTTAAGTGTAAATTTGGTCTAGGAAAATGTCAAGTGATAAGACAAATGGATACAAGGAAAATTAGGATGATTAAGTCTATGAATAAGTGACATTTGACATAGCTAATTAATTGACAAATAGCATCGATCATGGAGTGACAAATGGACTAAGTAACTAAGTGACATATGGAAGCATATATACATGATAAATCGAGAACATGCCTATGGACATATTTCAAATTAATTTGGTGACACCTGGCACCTAAGGTGTTAAGCTTCTGTAGGATTAATTCTAGATATGGTCATTCTTCATCTTTCTTACTCTCACACGCCACCGAAATCCTCTCAACCTTTACACCCCTGTGTTTTGCTATGTTTGTGTCCAATTGCTACATTAATAATACAAACTTTTACCCTTCACAAGATAGTTAAAGAATCGGATTATTGTTATCTCTTATCCTAGTCGAAAATCATCCTATTGCTACCTTAAACATGTGATGAATCTTGCATACATATAAGGCAAAGTTGACCTGATAAATTAAGTTGGAATTGGAGCTATAAAAGTAAGTAAAAGATTGATATTTATGGCATGTTATAATAGAGAATTTATGATGATGGAATTGGGATGAATTGTGCTGGAAATTTCTGCATGAACTTGGATACTTTTCTGTTGTGTTCTTGATGTATGAACAGTAGGTTATGGATTGTTTTATGGATGAATTAGATTATATTTGAGGTATAATGAAGGTGAATTTATTTTAAATAAAGGTGCTAATATAATGATATTGAAATGGAAATAGAACTAGGTTACATGATTGTTAGTGAATGATAGTTTACGTTCTAATTTTGATGTGTGAAAGATAATGATTTGTGAGTTGTCTAATGAATGATTTTTTTAATTTGGTTTGGAAATGAATTTGATAAGGGATTAAAGCATGAATTAGGTAGAATTGAAGTGAAATTGATGGACTTTGGTGAAGCTGTGTTGGATAGAGTATGATGGAGTAAAAATTGGAAGCAAAATGAAGGTTATGGGTGAGTGAATCTTCGATTCACTCATCACACGATTGTGGGATTTATAAAGCTCCTTCCTATAGTCGTGGGAAGTACTTTGGAAGGAAAGAAGGTTGGTTGGGCAATTGATAGATTATATAAGGTTAAGACATTTTATAATGGTGTAATTGGACTTGATTGGGGCTTGAAATGAACCTAGAAAGTTACTTGATTAAGTGTTTGATAAGTTTAAGTTGTTAATTGAGGTTATAAATTAAGGAATTGAATGATTGATACAAATGTATATGAATTTGAGAAGTATGAGTTGTTAATGGTTTAAAGATGTTCATGTGAATGCAAATGTGATTCAAAAGATATAAGAAATGAATTAGGTATGATTGAATGAGAATTGGGAAATTGTGTGAGTATTTAATTCTTGAAAAGAATTGATGAATGTATGATTGATGAATTTAAGGTAATCAAACTTACCTAAAGCATAACCTAATTGCAAACAAGTTATATACAAGCTATGATGAATGAATGACCAAGATTTGTGAATTAAGGTTACATATCTGGGATAGTCAATTGAGCATGCATTGAACAAAACATATATGTGTGTGTGTGATTGAGTACTTATTTGATTAAACAAGTTAGTAATGTGCACATATATGTGTATTGCATGATTTAGAAGCACAAATTGACCAAAAACATCCAGACATTGCCGGTTTGTCAAGGCAATAGCTATTTAGAGCATACAATGAGTTGACCTAGATGTTTACTCACTATAATTGAATTGTTTTTAATTAACTAGTAGATATTGAACTGTTAGTAATATGATTATGATAATTCCAGATCATCAATTGTTCGAGGAGCGTGATATTTAGGAATGTATTGGAAGTACTTATTGATTGCATATGAATGGGGAAATGTGCACTCAACTAAATCTTGAATGCCAAACTTAGATTCGAAGATTGTGATAACTGACTGTGTTTATTGAAAGAAAGTGATTGATAGCATATTGTATAGATTATTGCACTCCATTATATGAATATGCATGATTAGACAAAGGAGTTGTGATTGGAGTGACCAATATGAAAAGAGCTTAAAGCTCAGAATGTGCACAAAAAGCCACAGGCTCAATGATTAATGAGCTTGATATCCACAATGGGTACGGGACAGTATCTAAAATGAGCCCGATATCCACAATGAATATGGGATAGTTCAATAGGTACTTGGTCAAAACAAAATAAAAATGGAAGTAAGTCTCATGTGCCTTTGCATCTATATCTTTACATGTGTTCATGAGATTGACTGCAAATAAATGTTGAATTGAGATAAATGATTGGATTGTTCTGAAATGACTATATGAAGTCTTTGTATTCATAATGTGCTTGTTGAAATATGATGAGTAATGTGGGTTTTGAATTTGGACGAGGTGTTATATTGATTGAATTGTGTTTTATACATAAGATGTTTATGTTCTGTTTGAGTACGCACATCGATGATGGTTTACTCATTGAGTTCGTAAAACTCAACAAAATTGCAACATTGATCTTGCAGGTACTGAGAGGAGACTTAGCTTCTAAAGCAATCTAGTTGAAGTCTATTATTGTCCATTTTGGGAACAAGAAATGGCTCAAAGGTATGGTTAACTGACATTTGAGGAGTTTAGATATAATGTTTTTGTTTAGTATCTCATATCATGTAAAACTTGTTGTATAAAACTATGAACTCATAGATGGTTTTGTAATGTAAAAATTTGATTGGTGTGTAAAGAAATGACAATGTAAATTATGTTTTGTTATTAGAATGAGAAGAGTTGAAACCTAAAATATTTATGTTCTTTATGATGCCATGATAAGCTGATGTGATTGCTTTAACATGTCATTCTTATAGGGTATGTTCTTGAATGTCCTCTAGATGTTTGAGTATATGCTCTATGATAATGGGGTGTTACAATCTCTTATAGAAAACTACTAAGAACTCAGTGGTCCCTTAGTTCAAATTGATATGGTTCGAATAGGCTCACCTTCGAGCTACTTTCATACTATGGTTAGTAATAAAAAGGAAACTAAATACTCTGAAAAAGTTGTCAAGATTCCTCAATATTCCATCATAATGTGTCCTATAGTGCTAATATAAGAAAACTACATGGACGTTGATCCTTCAATTATGTAATCTTACTTCCCTTTCAGGAAATTAGAATGTGGTAAAGGAATGTTACTACAAAAGCACAGATAATAGCCTAAGAGATAGGTTGGTCTTTAAAATTGCCCTTAGCTATTTGTCCCACAATATATGGACGGAGAGCAACTGTTAGATCTTTCAAAATCAGATCACAAAAGTGGAATGCATAGTAGAGGAACTTCTTGGAAATATTAGGTTGCACTTAGTACTCATTAATTTTCTATCACCTATAGCTAAAAAATCCAAAGAAATTGGAGGCTACCTACATTTCGTAATGTTTTTCAAGGAATTCTAAAGCTACTTATAATTAAAAGAATTATGGATGGGATGTGACTGGATCATCAATATAGTTTACTAGCCTTTATGATATTGAGCTAAATTTTCCACCAATTCTTATGAAGTTTACTTACTAGTTTTCCTTTTGGAAAGTACATAGCTATTAATAGCTTCTTTACTTACTCTCCCTCCATCTTCCCTTGTGTCTACCATGTAGGCCAAAAATGCGTCACATCCTTTTCTCATCAATTTTTCTACTGTCAAAGTCGAAACCATTCTAATCGGACTCACTTTTTTATCCCCCACGAACACCATATTTCTGCCATTGCTGATTTCTAACTCCACAGTCTTGTGTATGCAATCCAAGTTGGCATTGTACCTCTCCAAAGTGTCCATCCCCAAAATTACATCTAATCCGCCCATCCTCAAAGGCATTAGATTCACCACTAATCGCTCCTCTCCAATAAGTATCTCACAATCTCTATATACTTGACTAATAATAATGCATTGGCCGATTGGAGTACTTACCATCAACGGAGTATCCAATGGGCTCAATTCCCTACCAACCACAGTTCTACTCAATGACACAAACGAATGGGTGGAACCCGGATCAATTAAAACAATAACATCTTCAGCGAAAAGTTTAATCATACCAGTCACGACTTCTGGAGCTGTCTCGGCATCCTCCTTTGTCATAGCAAACACTCTAGCTGGTGCTTGTCCCCTCGGTCTCCCTGAAGGGTTCACTTTCTTGACGGCATCAGAACTTCTGCTGCCCACTTCCGTCACTGTCCTGTGTCCCACTGTCTCAACCCTCTTGGAAGCTTGCATCTGACTTCTCTCATTCCTTAGACTCTGAGGGCACTCTCTTGCTATATGTCCCTTCTCTCCGCAATTAAAGCATGCTCCCATCAGTCGAAAACATTCCCCTTTGTGGAACCCTTCGCAGTGCTCACATTTAGGAATGGGGGGTTTATCCCCATCTCCCCTCCTGCTGCCTCCAGCCGTTGAGGCTTGATGTGAGATAGTTCGCATTTGTCGAGGCCTACTCGCTCCACTGCTTTTCACCTCAGACTGTGCAGGGAAAGTCCTAGCACTCCTCTCTGACATAGGAGCACCGCCTCCCCTCTTAAACTGCTCTCTACCTTTTCTCTTCTTGCTAATAGCACTCTTTATGTTTTCAATGTTTTCCACCTCAATGCTGCTTCCACCAGTTGCTGAAAATCACAGAAATTCTGCACCACCACTTTTTCCCTGATGGCTAGGTGCAGTCCTGATTCGAACCGACGACACTTAGCCGCCTCACTAAGCCTCATCTCTACTGCATACCGGGATAACTATGTAAACCAGCGCTCATACTCACTGACCGTCATCTCCCTCTGGGTGAGACTCAAGAATTCCCTCTGCTTCTGCTGAATATACACCTCAGACAGATACTTCTTCTTATAAGCAGTGAGGAAATCCTCCCATGCCAACACTGGCAGTTTCAGCTGACTTCCCGGGACACTCTCCCACCAATGCAGAGCATCCCCTTGCAGAAGACTCACAGCATACACTACCTTCTCATCATTTTCACAGTCCATCTGCTTCAGTATCCGTTTTGTCTTCCTCAGCCATGCCTCAGCTTCCTTGGGATCAGTGGTCCCATTGAAATCCACTGCTCCATACTTTCTCAGCTTATCAAACTGCCTCCCCTTCTTAACTGGGGCCGGAGCAGACGATTGTGGCATCTGTCCCATAGCCTGGACAAACGCCTGGGTGAAAGCTTAGAACAATCTCAGATCCAAGGTAGGCGCTTGTTCCTGCAGAACAGGCGACTCCTGCGATTGTGATCGAGCGGGCTCACTACTTTGCTCGACAGAAACCTCAGTATTCACTGGGGCTACAGATTCATCCGTGCCCTCCTCTCTCGGTGGAGGGTCAGGTGCGACCGATCCTTGCATAACTCCTCGTGTTCTTCTACGAAGTGGCATTTCACTCCTTCAATAGAGACACTAACGATTAGCTCACATTTTATCTTAATCCTATTTCCTACATGTATGCATGATATGCATGTCACATAAAGCAAATACTGAATTCACAATGCAAGCAATTTGTCACATAACACAATAATGCATAGCACAACACATTCTAAGCCTAGGACTCTTTAAAAGCCTAAACT
Source organism: Erythroxylum haughtii (assembly GCA_025504935.2). Lineage (NCBI taxonomy): Eukaryota > Viridiplantae > Streptophyta > Magnoliopsida > Malpighiales > Erythroxylaceae > Erythroxylum > Erythroxylum haughtii. The sequence goes on along the minus strand of JANSVB020000438.1, from coordinate 8,625 downwards.
CTGATACCACAAGATGTTGGGCCCCGTTCCAGAAGCCCAACTGAGGTGTTGGACCCCGTTCCCTGAGCCCAACTATCCGATTCGGAAACGAAAAGCATAAGCAGGTTTCCTTATAGGGTTATTTCAACGAACCCTCATTTGCTTTGAATCAATCCTTTCGAATTCAAAGCCAAAAGCTACCAATTTTTTTATGGAGAGGTATCTAAACATGTTAGAAATCCCATGCTTCAAGAATCAACTCAATCGGAGGTCGGATGAGGGAGTTATGCCCAAAGGAATAAACCATGTTTAAACCCTAATTCGATTTGTACCTCTCTTGGCGCCAATGCCATAACCTTTTATACAAATATCCAATTGCTTTAGCGTTTGACCATTGGAAAGAAGACATCGAGATCTACAACTCATATTAGAGACCCCGAAGCAAGATTCGGCCTCTAAACTGATCAAAATCGCAAATTACTGTAGCTAACCTGAGAATGTCCGTTAAACGAACATAGGCTGGCAAAACAGCCCCAATTTGTCCGAGAAAGTCCTTTAAACGGACATCCATGTCCGTTTAACGGACATACACTGGGCTAAGGGTCCTTTTCCACCCGATAAGGTCCGTTTAACGGACATCCATGTCCGTTTAACGGACATACGCAATCCAAAACCCCTTCTAAGCCTCCCAATGCTTCCAACCTTTAATCCTAACACCATATACACTCAAAATCTTCCCAAATTAAATCCTTCAAGTCTAATAACGCTCCTCAAACATTCATCTACCAATTGAGATGCATTAAACTTCCAAATAGCAACTCAAAAACTCATATAACACAAATTCTTATCATTCACCCAAGCTGTTACATTCATGCTTTTCATACAACATCATCACTTGCAAAACCTATAAATCTTAACATTGATATCCAACTTTCGCAAACTTTAAAGCATTGAAAAGCTAAGAGGATAAACTACAAAGCTCAAGAAAACCATTTTGCCCAAAATGGCCATAATCAACTCAGTTTCTACCATGAATTCAACACACAATTACAACTCTAAGGAACCTGAGCTAGGCGTTACACACAACCAGCTAAACAAGCACATACACAAGGGAACTTTTCAATCTTCACTTCATTTCCAATCAAGATGAAGTTCATACAAGCTTTCATACATAGCTTTAATTTACATATCGACATTACACAAGTTTCAAAATACATTCGATGCTCAATGTTCAATATGCTGTTAAAGCTATTCAAAAATCTAGCTCCTAACTTAATACAAAAGCTAAATCTCTCGAGATCGTCCAAATGCCCGCAAGGATTTACTGATTTTCTCAATCTGCACCTGAGGAGTGGGAAAAATATTGGGTTGAGCTTTACAGCTCAGTGGCTAATATATTTATAGCCAATGGCGATGAGCCACACAATCAAACATATATATACACATAAACATACATTAAGCATATACTTCACAATGACAATTCAACATCCAATTCATAATTCATAACATCATCACATATTATAAGTAATTCAATTCAAAACATGGATTTCTCACATCAAAATGTAAATGCACAGCCAATTGGCTCGAGGGTTCTGTGAAACAAAACGGCACAACCGAAGTTTGCACCGTGAACGAAACGAGTCCATTTTTGGATCTCGTGGGCCACAAGCGGGCAGCCGGGATAAGGCTTTTGTCGACGTGCACGTGACTACGAAACAGTTCCTCTCTCGCCCAAACACAATCAAATCTCAACTTAGTTCAATTATTCATAATTTCACATTTCCATACTTTCCTTCTTTCCATTTAATCAAAATGCCATGACTTAAATTCAATGGCATGACAATTATTCTCATAGTTCAATCATTCATATACAAAATGCCATGAACACAACATAAAGCAATTTCCACATTATAGAAATTCAAACAATTCATTTAGCACATATGGCATACACAATGCATTTGCTCATTACACAAAGACCATAAATAAATTACCCACCTTGACAATCTTAGAAAATCCAAAATCAATTGCCTCCTTCCTTTTGCTCTTGGATAGGCTCTTGATTCCCTAATCATAAACAAAATTCCATAAATTTCAACTCAATTGGAAAATCCCCAATTTTCCTTAATCTTAACAAATCACCATTAACCCTAATCAAGTTCCAATTTAACCTACCCATGGCTCATACATGTTAAAAAACTTAACACCTAACTTAGAAACCCAAAAACCCCATAGATCTTACCATCTTCTTCTTCCTCCAAGGATTCCCAACACAACCCTTCTTTCTCTCTCTAGAACTTCTCATTCACAATACCCAACACAACCTATTTCTTGACTAAAGCAAGAAGAAAGGATGAAAAACTTACCTTAAAAGCCTTGATTTCCCTTCCTTCCACGAAAATTTCCTCCCTTTCCCTTGGATTTTCGATTCTTCTTCTCCTTCTCTCCTCTCTTTTTCCCTCTCTCTCCTCCCTTGGGTAGCCCACGAAAATGCTCCTTTTCTCTTTAAATTTTTGTCTTTTCTTTCTTCCTTATCTTCCAAAATTACCCTCCACTAACATAGCCCTTCCAAAAATACCCTTCTTTGTCTTATAAGGCCCTACTAACCCCTTAAGCCCACTTAAATACTAACTTAATCCTAACCCCTTTCAATCAAATTTCAATTCCTAATTCTTCCATCAAATTCTAATTAATGGCTCAATTCTAAAATAAATAAAAATTAAACCAACACATAAACATAAATAACCAATTAAACAATTTATAAGAGATTCAGAAAAATTTAAGACCCAACAACCCTCCTCCCCTAAAAGAATTTCGTCCTCGAAATTCTTACCTGAGTCATTGAAGAGGTGCGGGTACTTCTCCTTTATTGCTTCCAAAGGCTCCCATGTTGCCTCTTCTGTCGAATGGTTCCGCCATAAGACTTTAACTAATTTCACAACCTTATTCCTTAAAACTTTTTCCTTCGAATCTAGGATCTCTACTGGTTGTTCCTCATATGTCAAATCCTCTCTTAGCTGAACCTCTGAAGGTTGAACTATGTGTGAAGGATCTGATCGGTACTTCCTCAACATCGACACATGAAAACATTATGAATCTTAGACAATTCCGCTGGCAAAGCTAACTTGTAAGCTAAAGGCCCAATCCTCTCAATAATCTCATAAGGGCCTATATACCTCAGATTTAGCTTGACTTTCTTACAAAATCTCAAAACCCTTTTCCATGGAGAAGCTCTAAGAAACACTTGGTCTCCGACTTTAAATTCCATCTCTTTTCTATGTGCATCCGTGTAGCTCTTCATTCTATCTTGAGCCGCTTTAAGTCTCTGTTTCACCAACTTAATCTTATCAATAGTGACTTGCACCAACTCCGGTCCTACAAGTCTCCTCTCACCTTCCTCATCCTAACAAATAGGAGTTCTGCACCTCCTACCATAAAGAGCTTCATATGGTGCCTTCTGAATTCCCGAGTGATAGGAATTATTATAAGCAAATTTTATTAAAGGCAAATGATCATCCCATGAGCCTTTGAAATCCATAACACAAGCTCTTAGCATTGCCTCTAAATTCTGGATCGTTCTCTCCGATTGTCCATCAGTTTGCGGATGGAAAGCTGTACTAAAGTGCAACTTAGTTCCCAAAACCTCCTGTAAGCTTTCCCAAAATCTAGAGATGAACCTGGGATCTCTATCCGAAACTATCGAACTTGGAATTCCATGAAGTCTTATTATCTCGTCCATGTATTTCTTGGCCAACACATTCAATGAATCCTTCTGTTTAATTGGCAAGCAATGAGCAGACTTGGTTAACCTATCCACAATCACCTATATTGCATCATGCTTCCTACTGGTTCTTGGCAATCCCATCAAGAAATCCATCGTAATCTTCTCCCATTTCCATTCC
>JANSVB020000437.1:4677569-4687736 GCA_025504935.2 Erythroxylum haughtii | reverse complement strand
GTCACCAATAGACTTAACTTGTTGAATATACTTAGAAATGGTTGAGGCTCCTTTTTGTAGAGAGGATAGCCTTTGTTTGAGCTGCAGGACCTTAACAAGAGAGGTCTGTGCATATAGGCGAAGTAATATTTGCCAAAGCTCTTTGGAAGAGCTTGCATGATTCACTTGTCCAATTACGGACTCACCAATAGTAGTGAGCAACCAGCATAACGGTAATTGATCCACTCTTATCCAGGATTTGTGTGCAGGGTTAGGGATGAAAACAGGAGCAGCAGAAGAGTCAAGATGAGGAGAGGGAATCAAGGCTGGAGGACATTCATGATCGGATGAGATATACATCTCCAAATCCAAGGCGCGTATAGCAGCCAATACTTGAGGACGCTAGTTCAGAAAGTTGGTTTGATCAAGCTTTAATGGTAAGTTGACATTGAGTGTTTTGGTTAGGGCTGAAAAATCAAGGGAGGAAGAAGATGAAGAAGGTGTGACATTGCTGGTTTCTGTTGTAGAAGAAGAGGAAGCCATAGCAGAGTGTAGACGATTAGTCAGTGCAGAGCTCTAATACCATGTAAACTTTTGCGAAAGTTTGTAAAAACTGACGTAAACTTTATTGTCAAGTTGTACAATCAATTTATACAAAACAATCAATAAATGTTGTCTATTGATCTTAAGTTGTTATGATCTAATGGCTATAAATTGTAACTGATTCTGACATACTATCATTGCCCTAGATATTTTGTTGTGTGCATTTTCAAGTATGTTGTACAAATGCATTTGGACAGATTGGAATTCTCTAGAAGCATTTAGAGTGGGCTTAGGCTTCTGCTTTCTCTTTTGTTATTTGGACTGGTTGAGTATGTGTCTGTCGGGTCAAGTAAAGAACCGACCCATAAACTTTATCTCCATCAATATTATCTGGCCCCTCTCATGACTATTTAACCCAACTTAACAAAAATAACACATATAAACTAATCAAAATACTATTAATATGGTGATTTAACGAACTTTTAAATTTGATTTGAATTAATTAAAATTGATTTAAATTAATAATTTAAAATATTATAATAAATTATTAATTTATGTTAAATTTAATTAGTTTGAGTTGGATTTTAAATTTAAATTGAGTTTTCATATCAATAATATTTGATTGATTGATTTATAATATTCATATATACGTGTTCAATTGCTATTTTTAATAAAAAATATAAGAGAAAGATTTTTTTTTCAAAATTTGAAAAACTAAAATTTTTCTTGATAATTTTAAAATTATTTGTTTAAATTTAAGAGAATTATGATTATTTCTTGAAACATTAAAAATACCAATATATTCCTAGTTTAGTATGTTGTTGTATAAAGTTACCAATATATGGTGTTGTATAAGTTAGGGATGAATTGATATAAATCATTGATAAAAATCGACATAAATTGTTATACTCAATAGATTAATCTCTATGAATCATAACTTTATGTATCATATTAAAATAATTTTAAACTACAATTTTTTGTAACACGAGAATTATGATTAAGATATATTATAAATGGAGAACGCTAATATTTTTAAAAAAAGTCAAAATTATTTTATATATAATATTAAAGAAAGAACTTGCATCAATATCTTAATTTTTATTTAAACATCGGTTTGGTTTACACTCTATATTTTGATAAATATTTACCATCCAACAAGAGAAAAAAAATTTTTTCTCTAAAATTTGATTTAAAAATGATAAATATATTGAACCTTTCAATAATAAGATAGTGCTTTTTCATCGCTATCAAAATAGAATCTATTCCAAATATAAATGCCATGTTTCTTATCAAAATAGAATCTATTCTAAACATATATCACATGATTCCTTAAAAGTACAAATATCTCAATTTTTGTTTTGAGGGGGACAAATATCTCAATTTGATATTTGTAAAAACATATTATCGGTACTAAGTATTCTTAACTTTTTTAAGTATTCTTAACTTTTTTGATCTATTTTAGAAATACATATTATAATTATGGAACGCTAATAATTTAAAACAATAGAAATTATCTTACCGTTCGTTCGTTCGTTCTAGACTTTCCAACCATCCACGCTTCTTCTCCCCCAATCGCAATTCGCACGGACTCTATAACAAGAAAAGAAAAGAAAAAGAAAAACTCTAGAACCTGAAGGTTTCACCCAAGCTCACTGATCGATCACCGGCAATGGCCGACGCGCCGACGTCAACTTCGCCGTCACAGCCGCGTTCTACGGCATCCAACGCCGCTCCCCTTGGTTCCTCTGTGATCCCGATAGTGAACAAGCTCCAAGACATTTTTGCTCAGCTCGGGACTCAGTCAACGATCGAGCTGCCGCAGGTGGCGGTGGTCGGAAGTCAAAGCAGCGGAAAGTCCAGTGTGCTGGAGGCGCTCGTCGGAAGAGACTTCTTGCCTCGTGGCAACGATATCTGCACGCGGCGGCCTTTGGTTCTTCAACTTCTCCAAACTAAGAGGAGGGCTGATGGAGCTGAGGAGGAGTGGGGAGAGTTCCTTCATCTTCCTGGAAAACAGTTTTATGATTTCTCCGAGATTCGCAGAGAAATCCAGGTAAACTTTTGCGACGATTTGTACCATTTTAACGGTTAAAAATGAAGTGATATAGATTAGGAGTGCAATTTTAGTTTTTTTTTAAATTTCATGTACTTCTTGAAGAATTGCAAAATATAGGCTTTCATTGTGTTGTTAAATCCTACAAATAGGATTGAAAACGTTTGATGTATCTTCGATGAATATTTGGATCTGTAAATTTCTTTCTGTTTCTGAGGTTTGGAAGAGGCAAAATTATTTGTTTCGTGTTTAAATATTTTTAGGGATAAAAGATGAAGGCTTGCTTTCTTCATGATTACATATTATGATTACCAAGGATATGCTGGAAGTAGTTGTATCTTCATTAAGTTTATGATAAGGATGAAGCCCTGGAATTGTGGGAAGGGCTGAAAATTTTATGTCTTTTAATTGCTTCTGGACAATATTAAAAGGAATCTCTAAGATGCTATTTTTTGTGAATCTTCACTTAGTAGTCCTAATGCTGTGTGGCATGGAAATGTTAGAGTACTATCCCTCAGGCTATTTTTCTCGGCTTGGTGTCAATGCTCTATTCTTTTGATTTATTTCTCCTTGATTGGTGACGGTAATTTATGATATATATGGGATAGAGGCTCAAGCCTAAAAATGTAAATACCGGCACTGATGTACTTTCTTAGAATGAATATTGCTGCAGCCTTTTGGGTAGATTAAAAAGTAGTGTCATGTGTGAAGGGGAGTAATGAACTGAATTGGAATAGATTACTTTTACTTGACTATTAATGCACAAACTATCAATTATGATATAAGGTTGTCCTACAAGTTGACACTCTTTAGTGTTGGTCTCAAGAGGGATTGTAGATGCTGCATTTAGGTATGGTTGGTTGAATGCTGGCTTGCTCCAAAATAATACTTTAACGCTGATGATCATTCCTTTTTTTTTTAATGTTATCTAATTCTGGATTTGCTATAGGCTGAGACAAACAAGGAAGTAGGGGGTAACAAAGGAGTCTCAGATAAGCAGATATGCTTGAAGATTTTTTCACCTAATGTTCTTGATATAACACTTGTGGATCTACCCGGTATAACAAAGGTTCCAGTTGGTGATCAACCCTCTGATATTGAAGCACGAATCAGAACTATGATAATGTCCTACATAAAAAATCCTACCTGTTTGATTCTTGCCGTAACACCAGCGAATTCAGATTTAGCAAACTCAGATGCTCTTCAGATTGCAGGAAATGCTGATCCTGATGGTAAGTTCTGAATTTGATATCCCGAACTGAGTGGCTTTCTTATATCACTCTTAAATGATTCCGGGGACTTATTGTTTTCTTAACAGGTAACAGAACCATTGGAGTAATCACAAAGGTTCATAGAAGCATCACTATTATTTTCTACTACAAGCTCTGACTTCCTTTACGTTGTGGTTGACATATTTCTTTGGTAACAGCTGGACATTATGGACAGAGGTACTGATGCTCATAACCTGCTACAAGGCAAAGTAATTCCACTTCGATTAGGTTATGTTGGTGTTGTCAACCGTAGTCAAGAGGTAACGGATGTGTCTGATGAAAATTGAAGATTATATGCTCATACTACTGACGATAATTATTGGTGTTGTATCTTATGGTTTGGATTTGCTAAGGCTTGAACCATCAAGTTCTGTTTCTTTTCCTTATTCACTTGTCCTATTGATCTGATGGTGTTTCTAGTGTGGACAAAAACATATGTTTGTTGTAGCCTGTTCAATGAGATTTTGTTCGACTGAATGAGATTGCAATGGTAACTCCATATTATGGCTGATAATTACATGAAAGTCTTTCATACTGTCAAACATTCAGGATATAATGTTTAACCGGAGTATCAAAGATGCACTTGTAGCCGAGGAGAAATTCTTTCGTAGTCATCCGGTATGAATTCCATCTTTCTTCTAGTATTTTATTAATAAAGCCAATTATACTGATGAAATTTGCTATCATTCATACTGTTATGCAGGTATATAATGGTCTAGCTGATCGGTGTGGTGTTCCTCAGTTAGCAAAGAAATTGAACCAGGTAGAACTGCTGCATCTTTTAATTTCTGGCAGACCTTTCAAAGCTCTTTTAAGTTCTTGGAAACATATACTTCTTCTGTTTCAGCACTATGCTAATGCACATTGCCATTTTCTTGTTCACCTATTCTGTAGACTCATCAGGCACTGTTTCTTGATTTCTTCTGGTTGTGAAATTATTTGTCTGAGGACTGTGACGTAGTTCATGATATAGTTCATCAAAAGTGCTTTTGAGGTCATTCTTACTTATTTTGGTTATCCAGATTTTAGTGCAACATATAAAAGCATTACTTCCGGGATTGAAGTCACGTATAAGCACTGCTTTGGTTTCTGTTGCAAAGGAACATGCTAGCTATGGAGAAATTACCGAATCAAAGGTATGTTTTATTTGTCTATGTGGAGATTACTTTTCTGAGGTTGCCTTAAGCATTTGGTGGTGTTGGCAAAATAAGTCTGTGATTTGGATCTATTTTTTGAACCTGTGCTTATTCTGATGTGTAGGGCCAACAAATACATGTTCCAAAATTGGAAATCAGATTACTAAATTGCATTTTTGCTTCTGCTTTTATATGATAGTATGAGAATATTTAACAATCCAATCTCAGAAGAGAGCTGTCTATTTTGACATTTGAAAATGGCTTAGAATCTACTGATTTTGCACTTAAAGTTGTGCTGTTCCAGTTTCCTTGCCAATTGTTTCTTCATTTTCTACTAAGTACTTGTTTCCTACTTTTTGTATATTTAACAGGCTGGTCAGGGGGCTCTGTTGCTGAACATTCTGTCAAAATATTGTGAAGGTTAATTCCTAATACTTTGTTTCATTCATCTTGCTTTATATTTTGTATTATGTCTTTCATGTATATATGATAAGCCATTTTGTATGTGTTTAAGCTCGTTAACTCCATGCCATATTCTTGTTGTGAACAGCATTCTCATCAATGGTAGAGGGAAAAAATGAGGAAATGTCAACAGCTGAGCTGTCTGGTGGAGCAAGAATTCACTATATTTTTCAATCCATCTTTGTGAAATGCTTAGAGGTGTGTTCTTTAACCCTATAGAAAGAAAAAAAATTGTGAACAATTTTCCGTTTTTTCCATAAGAAATTACTAGATGCATTTGTGCAAGTAATGCTTCATTGAGCAGTGGCCAAATAATTCCTTGCTCTATCAGCTTCCTATGATTGACTCCAAATAGATGAATATGCAAGTTGGTAACTGTTCCGACCTTAAATGATCTTGAAGTTCTTAACTTGATATCTGCTTCTTTTTTACCCCCAATTCACATCAATCTAATTGAGCTTTTTATCCTAGGGATCCTGGTTTTGAATTGGCATAGACTGACTGACTTACTTGCACTTAGATGCTTTAGCTATTATTTGGCTTTTAACATTCCATAATGGGTATGCCAGAAAGTTTGATGCTGTTAACCCACCTTTTGCCTCCCTCTCTTTTTAAGAATGCACCTGAGACAATGAATTGTATAAAACTCTGTAAGTCAAATTTTTTGTTGGATTTCAAATTGGATGTACATAAAGTTGCTCCGGTGAAAGCAAGAGTGTACTTTCAAGTAATTAATTATATTATATTCTTCTAGATATGTTATGCTTCTTGCCAGTTCATTTAAAGTGTTTAAAAGAACTATTCTTAAACTTTCAGTGATAGATCTCATGTCAAATCTTGTTGTTCACTAGTTTGTAATGGACGAGACTCAATCATATCCAAAGCAACCATGAAGGTGAACAAATATCAAAAGATTGAGATTTTTCTTCTTTTAAGACTAGATACTTTTTCCTTTTACATTAACATGGGAAATAAGGGTTATTGTTGGTGGTGCCATTTAATTTATTATCATTGACAAATTAGTGATATTAACATGTGGCTAATATGTACTGATGGTCTGGGAATGCAAAATCAGTGATATTTATGTAGTTTTGTAAGATAAATGATGTTTGATTCAAATTTTCCGCAGGATGTTGATCCTTGTGATGACTTGACGGATGATGACATTCGAACTGCAATTCAAAATGCAACTGGTCCTAAAAGTGCACTTTTTGTTCCAGAAGTAGGCTTTACTGTTTACTTCTTAATCCCTTATAAATTCTCCCTTTTGACTATTTCCTTACATTTTTTGAATTTATTAGGTCATGCTTTTGATTTATTTTCATTTATGCAGGTACCATTTGAGGTTCTTGTCCGGAGGCAAATAGCTCGTTTATTAGATCCAAGCCTTCAGTGTGCTAGATTCATACATAATGAGTTAATAAAGGTAGAACTAATGTTTGTATGGCTTCTAGCAGCATCAATTCCATCTTGAAAACTATATTATCTGCCTCTTCAGATTAGCCATCGGTGTCTAGCTAATGAACTGCATCGGTTTCCTGTTCTGAGAAGGCGTATGGATGAAGTTATAGGAAACTTCTTGAGAGATGGTCTTGAACCATCAGAAACAATGATTGGCCACATCATTGAAATGGAGGTAAGTTGAAGTCTAGATATCTCAAACTTATTAGCATGGGCTTGCTTAAGTACTTGCTTCATCAGTTGCATTTCAATATTTCAGAATCTCTGACTCTTTTGCAGATGGATTACATTAACACTTCGCACCCAAATTTTATTGGTGGAAGTAAGGCTGTTGAAGTAGCAATACAGCAGGTCAAGTCTTTTAGGGTTCCTTTACCCATTTCCAGGCAAAAGGTATGTTCTTGATATAGAAGTCATTGGTATTTTTCTCCGTCCATGATTTATGACTTACCTCTATTATTCCATATAAAAATACGTTCTTCACTATAAAGGATCCAAACCATCTTAATTTAAGATTACCAAGGAATAATATTACACAAGAATTGTGTAAAAGAACTTAATCTATGTCTTTAAATTACTTACATTGTTTGATCCGCTAATCATGATATTTATAGGTCCTTTATTTGGGCATTTTCAAGTTCTCGTATGCCTTGTAATATGCTAATTTGATTATGGTGTTGAGTAATCTACTATACATGCATTTTATAGAGTATGCTCTATTTATGATATAATAGAGTAATTTAAGCACTTAAATGTAATATTGATGTTATAACGGAGATCATAGATAGACCAAAGATATTTTGGACTTTACCAAAAATTTCTCAAAATTTTTTTGAAAAATTAAAAAGATACCTAATGAGTCTGAATGAGCTTTAAAAACCCTGAAATGCGCCCTAGAGATTTAGGTGACACTTTTGAATGAAATATGGATGATTTCATTGACATTTAATGATTTTCATATGCAATCTAAAAATTCATTCGGGCAACCCAAAAAGTTACCGAACAATTTCGAAATATGATGAAAAGCTCTGAAATTAGGATTGGATTCCACAGGAACTAAAATGGGTCAAAATGGAGGTTGTTTGAATATAATTCGTGTAATCCGAAATTATTGGACTAAAAATGCCCTTTTTGAAAAATTATAGGCATTGATGCTTTTTTAACCCATTTGAAATTTTTAAAAGCATCCAATCAATAAGTATTAACCCTAATTAGGGTATTTCACAATCAATTTGATAAGATGGTTGTGAAATATTTTTGGGATTTAATTCGGTTAGTTGGTGAATTAAATGCATTAAAGGGCAATTTGGTCTTTTTGTACTCATTAAAGGGAATTTGGTTTTTTACATGATGTTAGTGGATTGATTAGTCATTAGAGATGATCAATGAGAAAATGACGTGTGTGATAAGTCATTAGTGATGACAAATAGAAAGGTGAAATGTATAATCCCTTAAATAAGTATAAAAACAAAACTTAAGACATTTTGCTTCATTTTGTGAGAGTGTTGAAAGAGTGGCATTAAAGAGCCCAAAAACTAAAAAAAAAAAGAGAGAGAGAGAGAGAGAGAGAAGCAAGAGTGGGTTTTAGCTATTGACAGAAAAAATGTAGTGAAATTGAGAGACCAAAAAAATAAAAGAGAAAGAAGAGAAGGAAGGGTGACTCACAGCCAAGAAAAAGGAGAAGAAGGAAGCTACCATTTTTATGGGTTTTGGAGAATGATTTGGAGAGAGCTTCATCAAGACTAAGTGTTTTTCAATTTTCCAAAAGATTGAAAGAAAGTGGTAAATTTTCCTAACCTAAATTTCTATTTTTGTGGTTTTTTCATGGAATGGTTTTGTGTAAGATTAATGGTGATTTGAACTTTCCATGGAGTAGATAATAAGTTTGGAAGAATTTATGGGTTGGAACAAAGAAAATCAATTAAGAAATTAAGCTTGAGAGAATCGGCCATGCTTAGGGTTGTTAGTGTGGCATGATCCAAAGGTCAATTTTGGTTGAATATGATAAGAGAGATAGCCACGTTTAGTGAAATTCTGTTATAGGTTCTTGGCTCACTTAAACCAGTCCTAAGTTTTTGGCCATAAGTTGGCCTAAAAACCTCCAAATTGGTTGATTCCAATTGGATCTAAAAACTAAAACATGGTACTAAAAATATCTAAAAAGACCTAGACCTAATTCTAACTGAATGATACTGAAAATTTAGATTGATTATGGTAATTTGATATTGTCCCTGTGTTGAAGCAACTTGTGATATTTGGTACATGTTACATGATTTAGAAGTTAAAATGACATGATTTTTATGATATGGAAACTAGAGACATAGGAGAACAAATGTCTAGAAGACTTCAAAACCTAATTTTAACGTTTGATATTTGAAAATTATGGATCAAGTGGAGGTATGGATTCTAGATAAGGGCTATAACTGTGACTCATCAATGATTATGTTAAATTGGGCGAGATTGTGTTTTGAAGAAATTAGTAAGCTAGAATAGGTAAACTATGGAATTTAAGTGACTTTTGAAGTTATATTTGGAAACAGAGACTAATAGGTTAGCTTACGAAAGTGAGCATAAATACGATTAGCGTACGTGTTACACAATTAAATACTAATCTTAAATTTGGTTAAACTAAACTATAGTTTTAATGTCTTCTTTCAAAATTTGGAAATAAATACCTAAGCGAAATTCGCTTTGTGTAGGTAAAGAAGAGACACAAAACGCATGAGTGTGCTTGACGATAAGTTTGCAAAATTGTGATTGTATTTTAATTATTTTATATGACTAAATTCCTTGCAAAAGAATTGATGACAATCAACAACCATTAATATGTATCTATTACCAACAAAGTTGAAAATGGACCTATAAAATCAATTCCTCAAATACCAAATACTTTACATAAAAGAATGAAATATTTAGGCATCTCATCTCGACGAAAGATATTACTTAATTGTTAGCATCTATCACATATAACTACATACTTTTAATCATCTTGAAAAATTAAAGGTCAATAAAAATCTATCTTAAAATTTTTTTAGCGATGTACATATCTTCTCATTATTTGTTCTGCATAGACATGAAACAAATATAGATCTTCCCAAAAATAGTCCTTTAAATCAGTAAACAATTTCTTCTTTTTTATGTAGGAAAGACCTTTCAGTAAGATCTTATCCATAAAATAATTCACAATATCTATAAACTAAGGGGTTTTAGAATCACTTACCTCCACCTGATTATAGAGGCATTTTTCTAGGAATGAATCATCAAT